>OLMO02000231.1:21733061-21755179 GCA_900291935.2 Cassiopea xamachana
TCTTAAAGAAAATCGTATAATATTTTTCTTTTTTACTTTGTTAGCATTAATTAGCTCGTTAGCTATAGTTGTAGATTTTAGCTAACATTAAAGAAATTGTTAATAATAATAATAATGATGATAAAGGATGTCTGCAAGATACTTTCTTCCATGCACTATGTCATGTAGTAAGCTGCCATCAACTATCAAATGTCTTCATCGCCCATAGCAAGTTGACATTGGACATGCATTCTACGCCAACTTAACGGGCGTTGTTTCCAACATTATTTTGAGAGCTAAGCTTTCAGAGTCCTTCATTTTCCCTTTCGCCAGGGTCCTCAACAGGGGAGCATAATTTCATTTACAAATGAAAGTAAATTTACTAACATTAAAGTAACTTTATTGACATTTATGAGGACAGATGTATAAAAAGTAAGAATGATAGCTCTGCAACATGTGAGCATACATCACTGAGCTTCCAAACAATGTAGGGATGTAACATAGAAAATTTTACCAGCCACGCTCACTCAATTTCAAGCCACCACTCCTCCACACGACCCCGAGTAAACGAAGCGTGTCGTAGGGGACCACCATGTAGCACATTTTGAAAAGTTTAGGAACTACTGGGTTGGAGCACTTGTCAGCTGTGAAGAAGATAAATGGTTCCAGTCCCACATAAGACCTTAGCTGGATGGTTGCTCAATGTCTACCGAGCAGCGAATGAGTACCTGGTGGCAGCACTGTGGAGGTAAAGGCGGGGAGGAAAGGAATTTGCCACCCTACCTCACATGCCGATGGCCCAGGATAAGTGTTCTCTCTAACAGGTACTCCCCCAAGTAAAAAATTACACTGGTCCCTACCTTTGCTTTTAAGGTATAAATGGAGATGGTGCAATTATTCACTTTTTTGGTAGTAAGTGCAAGCTATATAGTGGTTGCATGAATCCCCTCTTAAAGATTTTTCTCAGACATTCATGACTACCTTTTAGACATCCGGTGCTAATGCAGAATCTTGCCTCTCACTAACCCTAACCCGAGGCCCTTTCAAAATCCCTCACCCAAAGCGTTTGTAAGCCTCATACCCTAATCCTTTTCACCCTTTTTATCCCAAACCCTACAGAACCCCTCCAAGCCCTAACGCTTCAAAACCCTTTACGAAAGGTAAATTTCTGCATCAGAGCCTAGAGTTCCTACTACCTAGAATTCCTGAAAGGGAAAGTCTCGTCATTTCTACAAACAAGGAATTAATAAACATTACTCCTTTTCTTCACTACAAGAAAAGCCCAAGCAACCGCGTGAAACCAATAGCAGCAGGCCTTTGTCTGTTATACTATGAAAACGAAAGAAAGCAGATCTCATGATTCGCCTTTTGGACTTCTTCAGCTACAGAATGGCCTATCAAATATCAACGGTTGCAGTTTTCCTCCTATTTTTTAGCATCGCAAGCGCAACGTATTGGTACAGCAGAGATTTTAGAACAGGTAAGAGAGCATTAAAATATAGCCCTAGAAAATCAGCTGTTCCCCGCAAATCGGAGCACATACAGTTGTTTTTGAAATGATATTACATAGATTTTGGACTTTGACACTACTAGTTTGTGAACCAGTTTGTGAACCAGTTTGTGAACCAGTTTGTGAGCCAGTTTGTGGCTGAGTGTAGTTGCAATAAATAGTGAAGTCGAGTTTTTCTGCCTATTTCCCCGTCTCCAGAGTTAGATATGAGCACATACAAGAAATGTTGTCTTCTGTACATGTTTTTCTATGGATTCGCCCATATGCACACATGTTGTTGCCTCTGCAAATACAACATCTTGTTGAACGCTGCCATTCTTTGAGGATTTAACCAGTGATGTGGCGAGAAACCTTCTGTAGGGGGGAGGGGGGCGCTCTGACCAATTGACCAACTCTTGTTACTAAAAACAAATAAGGTAAAAGAAAATCCTGCGGCCAACCCTCTTTCTGCCAGGCTAACTTTTGACCAACTTTCTTGCAAATTTGAAAATAATGGGGGGCACGACGACTCTCCCCACGCTTTTCCATTAGCACATCCCTGGACTTAACTGTATCTGATCCGATGTTGGAACACTTACTATAAGGCCCTTAGAAACCAATAGTTCATCATCATTTTTCGAAAAGTTTTAGATTTTAGACGCAGGCGGACGCTTCTAAGCTTTATTCTCTGTATAAGGAATTGCAGTCTGGTATGCTTTGGGTGATTGTATTATTTCTCATCTGCGTGAACAAGAAGGTCATGTAATGAACAAGAAAGTCTACCTTATTCCCAAAATTTTTTACGTGTTTCTAATATTCTCACGCCTTGGGCCGTGCTACAACTAGAGGAAGAAGATTCGCGCCAAGGAAGAGTGCGCAGATATAAAAAAGATACAGAAAAACGTCCTTAAAGAAACAAACAAAGGGTTAAAATGGGGATTTTAATGATTATACTTTGAGTTCCTTGTTGCTTAACAGCTAAGAGAAACGAAAGCGGTAATCGGGCATTCCATGCGTTTGAACAGGTTATGAAGCTTGTTGATCATATACAGACTGAATGTGCAGTATTGTTTTTTGCAAGAGAAAAGCTCGTAATTGCATTCAAATTGTTATGAATGGCGCTGTTTCAGAGGATCTTCGGTGGCAATAACAACGTCTAATACGACTGGATTCAATGTTAAGCAAAAGACAAGTATGAAGAAAAGGAGTTTAGAAAATAAAAAAGTTAACGCTGCTCGAAAACTGAAACGCGCTGGGATGAAAACCTGTTTTCTCATGAGCTTAATTATCTTTACCAAACTGGAAAGCTTGTTTACTGAGCAGAAAATTTCATTTTTGAGATTTCATGGTGCAGCCCTGAGGTAGATTGCCAACATTTGTTGCGCGGATCCGATTTGGAAAATTACGTGAAATTTATTTTGATGCATTGATAGAGGTGTCTTTAGATTCGCGGCGACTAAATCACTAAACTTGTAGGAAACGCGAAGACCAGTCCTGATCCCAGAAATAGAAGATTGCGCAAAGCCATTGGAAAGCCATTGGAATACTTAGTTCAAATGAAATTGAGATGCAAGAGATGTACGAACATAGATGAAGGATATTTTAATTATGTTATGAGGGACACTACTACAGATTTCTTAATCAGCCATTAGCTGCAAATACCCTTTTTCATTGGTGTAGGACAGGGATGTCAAACTCAAATTCACAGTGGACCGAAATTAAGCAGTGAAGTAAAGTCAAGGGTCAGACTCAATATTTATTGAAAAATTAACTGCAACTGATATGCAATGCTCAACCTTTTTACTTGGAAACAAACTAGCAATCTAGCTTTTTGCTATAATTATGACATTTTTGTGCCTTGTAAACCACAAGTAGTCATTTGTAAGCTACCTTAATATAGTGAAGCTTACATTTGTATGTAGAGATGAGAATACAACATGAAGTTTCAAAAAATAATAAACGCAGATTCTAGAACAACTAAATCTTGATATTACAGATACATGAGAAATTCAATTTGAAATAAAATATAGTATAAACTGTGGGCCAAGTCTAATGCACCTTTTATAAGATCTCTCGGGCCAATTATAATTACATTTCAGGCCAACTTGCCCGCGGGACTGTGTTTGACACATGGTGTAGGAATTTAAATTTAGGAGTCTTGAAGCATCTGCTCTTCTGGACACAGAATTGGTAAATGAGATAACCTGAAAATTTACATTTAGGAGTTCAGGTGTATTCAAGCATAAATTTGATGAACATGCATTACTCCTTTTGAGAAAAGTACTTGAATAAAGTTCTGTCCAGCTTGTAACGACTGTAACCACCCAGTTCCTTTACCCATGCGCTTACGATCTCAATATATCCACAACGGTTTCATACCATCCATCGAGGAGCATAGGTTGAGCTACAATGGTTTCATACCATCCATCGATGAGCATAGGTTGAGCTACAATGGTTTCATACCATTCATGGATAAGCATAGGTTGAACCACAATGGTTTCATACCATTCGTCGTTGATCAAAATTTAAATCTAGTTCTCCAGGATTAGGACTATGAATTCTACTGAAAAGCGAAGAACATTGCTCCTTGTACGCACTCACATAGAAACCTTCCTAATATACCCGTATAAGCATGAAAAACCTATACTTTAGGAATTGCTGGAGTCAAAACACATATAAATAAATTCATGAAATGACCGCCAAGGAGATGGAATTAAGCTAGACAGTTTTTTTTATAAGAAAAACGTCATTTTGCATGAGCCTCAATTTTCTTTACTTTTGCTGAAATTGATCCTCAGTTTCTCATTAATTTTTCTTAACTTTTACTGAAATAAACTGGCTAAAATGGGTTAAATTTTCGTTATTAATCTTGTATACTAGAATTTTAATTCCGCCTCTAACACTTTGAATGCAATAACGAAGAAATGTCGATGTCTGGCCAATAGAAACAATAAATTTTGGAAATTGGGCCTCATGATTTTCTTAACATTTTCTTAAGATTTTGACCATTTGAGCCTCGTTTTCTTATAAAATTTTTTCTTATAAAAAGCGTATGATATTCATTATTGTCTGCTCCTTTTTCTTTCGCAAACAATTTCCTATTAAAAGTCAGGTACAATTTGCAGAAAGTGGTAGCTTTTTAAGCAAGCTGGAACAATGATAAAATTTGTTAGATAAAGTTGTAGAATTAGAATAGCAAAGGAATCTGCTAGGAAGTGAATTCCTTCAAAAACTACCGTAGAAAACACCCAAATTGCATGAATCCCTATGACACATGTGAATTCTGTTTTATAACCACAGTTTCAGAGGATATCTCTTCTCTGTTTCAAATAACTTCATAAATATAGTTATACTTTGTATGCCAAACTGTTAGGAAATTGCATTTACCTTCATTAGTCTGAAACCACAACTTATTTATGGATTTGAGAATGATTGTTGAGCCACGACGCGTATTATTGTAGATCAACTCAAAAGAATAATAGATGGCACTATTGATACACATTAAAACAGCTATTACTTTGAAGACAATCCGTTTTCTTGACAAACCCTATTAGAACTTGTTGGGCTGAGTTTGTCCCATCCTCAGCTATTAAGAAGAGAAATCAGGGGCTTTATAGCTGAGGGAAGAAAAGAATGTGAAAGCTCAGATGTGATATACAAACATACCGGGCATGCAAACGGGTGCTTAGCAGATGTATACAGGCTGAAAATGCCTAGATATGGATATATATGTGAAGACAAATAAGAGAAGTAGCGAATTAGAATCATATTATTCATTATCATACTGATTTTGGTACCTAGATTATAAAACCTTTGGTTTCCTTTCTTAATTAGCTGATGCTGAGAGAAAGTTCTTCCTGAAACGTCCCAATAGCAACCTGGGTTAAATTTTTTGTAGTGTAAAGGCAACTAACCCGGGTTCGCCCCGGGTTCGACCAACTTTAAACTAACTCTGCAACAGAGGTGGGTTTAAACATAGTGTAAGCGTATATCAGGGTCGAGCCCGGGGCAGTTTTACTGTTTGCACATGCGTGTTTCTAAATTGTCGCCATGTGCGCCACTTTGATTCTACAGTTTTTTCACTGACTGTGCTTTTTAACTAACATCTCTATTGGAAATCGAACACAATTTGCTAAAATGAGTGCGGAAGCCGTTGAAAGAAGCTCAATTTGGGTTGATGAGGCAGTTCTACTCCTGATAAGAATTTAGGCTGACGAAGAGATCCTTCAGCATTTTGAAATTTGCTCAAAAAATGTGGATCTACGAGAAGATGGCCAAACTGGGTACATCCCTTTATTTTCTCTAGCAAGAAAGTAGGAGATATTGACTGGGAAAAAAATAGAAGGAAAAATGAATAGGAAAAAGTAGGAGATACTGCTCGGAAAAAAGCGAAAAATTTTTTAATTTTTTCGCAGTGTAAATGGAACAGGGTTCACCCCGGGTTCGCCCCGGATTAAACTAACTCGGGTTTGCCCCGGGTTAGTTTGTGTGGTGTAAACAGGGCTTTACAACCTCTGGCAGTTTTTTGACTTAATCCACAATGATACTCGTCGTGTCTATCATTCTCAAAAATATTTAGCTTACACCGACATTTCTCAATGTGTATTATTGGCATTCCCCTAATTATATTTCGCATTCACATACAAGGCATAGTAGCCCATGGAAGCTCTTTTGCTCCCACAAGGGTGACTATAGGTTGCTTTGTTTGACTCTTTTTTAGGAAACTTAGGTAAAAAGTACTTTGTGTCAACAACTTTTCCAGATCTTAATGATTTGGAGATCCCATCAGTTATTTGGAATATGTCAACATGTGACAAACCATGCTTGAAGAATGAGAGGCAAGTGCTTTTGGATATGTATCGATTGTTGGATGGAAAGAAATGGAAAAAGAAGTGGGATGTTGAAAGCAAGAATGTTTTACAAAACCATTCGTTTCATTGTAATTGGCATGGCATTCTGTGCGACAATACTACAAATCATGTTCTGGCTATTCATCTTCCAAACAACAATTTGCATGGAGAGTTAACTACCAAATTCAACATTTTACAGTTCCTTGTTTCTTTGCATATTGGCTCGAATTCAATCAGAGGAAAGTTTGACAAAATAGTTGCCGCTATGCCCAGACATCTGTTGCGCCTTGATCTTGCATTTAGTGAAATATATGGTAAGATTCCAAAGAACATCGCAGAGAGGATACCACTTCTGTCAAAACTACAATCGTCTGCAACTTATTTAGTTGGTGAAATACCAGAATCAATAGGGGATCTTATTCACCTGGGCGTTTTGAGTATTGGAGAAACACAGCTAAAGGGATCTATTCCACACACTATTTCAAGGCTAACTAATCTCTGGTTTCTGGATTTTCAAGGTTTGGATATAAAAGGAGACTTATCGAGTTTCTGTAATCTCAGAGAACTGCGCTACCTTCATTTGTCTTCAAATGAATTTACCGGAACAATTCCAGAAGATATTGGATTGAGTTGGCCAAATCTTACGGAGCTCCTTCTTCAGAATACTAAATTAAGTGGCCATTTACCTCGATCCATTGGAATGTTGAAGAAGTTGAAGGCACTAAATGTTGCAAAGAACAGACTATCTGGGCTAATACCTAGAGATATTTTCAATTTGACTTTGGAGATACTTATTCTATCATCAAATAATTTCACAGGATTTGAGCCAAGCAATAAAAGTACGTTCAATCATCTCAATATATTCATAGCCTCCTATCTCCCAGCCTTCAGCTGTTCATTGCAGACAGCACTGTCATATTTAAACGGGTCGCGAAAGACGATCATGCAGATTGATCTAAGTCACTCCAACATACATGGAAATCTACCAAGTTTTGTTTATAGCTTTGTGAATTTAGCTTTTCTTAAGTTAGCTTCGAATAAACTTAATGGAGAGATCCCATCACCATGGTCGTTTCTTCCACACTGTACAGTGATACATCTGCAGAACAATAACTTATCGGGTCGCATTCCCATGGCTTTCTCGCGTATTGTAATGCTAAGAGAGTTAAACGTTAAAGGGAATAAACTGCTAAATGGACACATTGCTAAGCCATTTCTAACTTTGGACTATGAAATGAGGATAAAAGAGCGATTGTCTGACACATGCCCTCTGGTGAGATTCGCCCACAATCATGGAGCACTTTATGTTGATTCAAGTTACTACAGTAGAACCTATTGCTACTGTGATGAACATTTCTTCGGAAATGGAAAAGATTGTAGGAAGTGTATGCCTGGAGGCTATTGTCCAGGTGTAAGGAGAAGGAGTTCTACTTCCAAACCAGATGAATTGCTAACGAGAAACTCTGTCCCAGAGTCCAAAATGTTTTTGATGCAAGGATATTTTCCATTTCCCAATGAATCAGATGTAAAAAGTATTCATAAGTGTCCATCATCCGGACACTATTACAAAATCTGTGTTCCTAGCAAACGCTGCGGATGCCTTGTTACAGAAGGAAAGGTTCATTGCAACAAAAGCTGTTTGTGTTACCTGGGACACCATGGAAGATACTGCAGTCTGTGTATCGACGGTTACTACAAAGAAGGCATTCGTTGCTATCAATGCCCTGAGGGATCTAGCAAAGGCTTCAAGTTTGGTGCATTGTTTGGTGCAACCGTTGGAATGATTCTTTTATCTGTTGGAATCCTCTTCATATCAACCAAAAGATTAAGGCTATCTGTGTTATTTGCTGTCATCGAAATTTTGGTGATATTTGGCCTTGTTTTGAAGCATTTGATCTCAGTGGTTGTTCTTCAGGTTGTGGTAATCCTCTTCATATTTGGATTTAGCAGCCATCTTCAAAGATGCACTGCTCTCCTCAAGACTGCGGTGTTCTATTTGCAAGTAATGGATTCACTTGTGTCGACAACTGACATTTGGCCAAAGTCAATGCACAGCATACAAGTCTATATAAGCAGTAGCTTTAACTTGAGTTTCTCAAGTCTAGCTTGCACTTTCCCGATCTTCTTTACACTCTTTGCAAAAAGTCTTACGCTCTTCTCTCTACCTTTTGCTTGCATTGGATTGCTTTGGCTGGCCTACTTTCTTTGTAAGCTCTGCACCAAGAGAACCAAGAAGAAACGATTAGAACTTAATTACAAATGTCGAAAGTACTCTCTTGTCATAATTGATTTGGCATATTTTCCACTTGTAAAAAGTTGCTTTTCCATTATTGCTGGCTGCCTAGATATTGGTGGTGTTTCTTTTATGAAAAGATATGCATGGATTGATTGCAATTCCTCTGAACACAATTCTTTGACTGTAATTGCAGTGTTTGAAATGATGTTATATGTCATTGTGGTTCCTTTTCTAATTTACCTTCCACTGCTTCTCCATCGTCGTAGTCAATTATCAGACGATTGTGCACCCATTTGCTACTGGCTCTCTCCATTGATTGCACCTTATAAGCCAAAGTACAGAGCGTACATAGAAGTTGTGATGCTGCTTAGAAGATTACTAATTGCTATACTAATTACGTCATTTCCTGCAAATTCACCACTACAGACACAGTGCATCACCATAGTCTTACTTGTTGCCATCATTTTTCAGGCAGTAAAGAAACCATACAAAAATCCAAACGTGGTGAGTTCCAGCGATGAATGGTGTAATAAAGAATTGGGTGTAGAGAACGCCATAGAAATTTTTATGTTGTCTTGCTTATTGCTATCATTTGTTTGTGTTGGCTTGTCTGCATCTCATGGGACTTTGGTTCCATCTGGACTTTTTTCGATAGCAGTCATCATAAATATTATTTTTGTAGCAGCATTTTGCTACTGTATATTGTACCGAATTCTTCAGCCTGCCTCTAGCAAAGAAGAAAGTGGTAGCTCATCAGAATCGCATGAGCCTTTAATTGAAGTTGTTGAGGACAGTTATTCAAGGGATTCTTCATGATTGTGTAGATTAGATGGTTTCCAAACTACGGCCTTTAAGGCCTTGTCAGGGATGTCGAAACCGTCACTTTTTTCATAAAATAGCAAATTTCATTAGTTTTGCTTGAGCCTATCCCTACATTAGTGACCAGGCCCCTCCACTGGAGGGTTGTTAATACTTGGAGGGATTAACTCTCAGTAGATAATATGGGGACCCAAACTTTTGAAAATCATAGCAATTAGTTGTTAACATTGTATAAATATAAGGTACATAGTAAGTTTTGATTTCCTTGGTTTTTATATTCATTTGCGTTCACAAAGTCAATGTGTTTTACTTATATATCCTTTTTAAATTTAGAAATCTTAGATTTAGTAATATGGGAAGGTTGGAATTTTTCCAAAATTGCTTAGTTGGGGGGTGCTAAATAAATGGAAATGGGTGGCGAACTTTTCAAAAATCTGCAATCGGGGGCCCACTACTATTCGTTGTCAAAGAGTACATTGACATAGACTCGATTACCATCCAGTAGCACTCCTCAGGAACTCTGGACAATTATTTGCACCATTTACCTGCTCCAAAGTACAACTTTACCAGCACGTATGCAGATCAGCCTCTGAGTAGCCCCTTAGATGGGTGGCACTTAATACTACAGGAATTACCAAACTTCGATCTTTTCTTTTTGCTATTTAACCGATTTATTGTTTGTTAGAATTAATGTCGATATGGAATATGTTAGTTAGTTTTATATCATCAGCTTCGTCCATTGCTTTTGTAGCAAAATTTTTTAGAGCATCTCATCACTATTTCCCTGTCACTATCGTTTAGATATAATTAGAATATTTATATCCTTTGTTAAGTAATCTTTGTATGCATTGCCCAAGGCTTACTCTAACCAGCTGAGTACCTGAAAAGGGAGACATGTTATAGGAAAGGCATCCGTCAGTTTATCTATCAAAACCCCATATTGTGACAACGTCTGATGAAATGCATATCAACGTTCCAGCAACATCACATAGAAGTGCTATCGAATACTATATAGATCTTCCCTTGCTCCCGTGCTACTGATGGAACAAATGAAGGCTCTAGAATCCAATTCAAGGTTTGAAGTAAAAATTTCGAGGCATTCACATTTTATGCCATCATTTTTATAGACATTTTAGACACCCCCATTTTACCCTATCATCAGTAATCATTGGTTAGACCCCCTCCTGAGTTATGTCAACATTTGCCTTACCCCCTCCCAAGCAGAAATCGTAATGGACCATATGGTGTTCACAGTGCAAAAATGATCATGTTTTCAAACATTTTCTTTTCTACCGTCATTAGTCATTATAGAGCAGAAGTAGTGTGTGGTTATCATTGCAAAAATAGTTAGCATAGTTGCATTAGATTAACTGAAGTAAAATAGATTGTTTTTAAGGTCCAGTTATTATTATTGTTGAGACAAAATGAACTGGATGGCAACTAAAATACAAAAAGATAAATTTGAAAGGCAGACTCTTGTTTATGTTGCAACAAGCTTTTCAGTGACAACATAGAATCATAAATTTGTTCTTTCGGTGCTTTGTTTCATGCAGTGCAACTACAGAGGACAATGAAAGCAATACATCCTAAACGCTAAAGTTACTGCCGGCTAAGGTTGTGATGAAGGCAAATCATAGTTAATAAAAGGTGCTGGTTTGCAAGTGAGGCGCATTGCGCATATGTCATTATTCTCCAAATTTTTTATCACATGACCAAGAACATCCATGGTGAAGCCGTGAAGCAATAGGGGAAGCCAGTTATACGATAGTAGAAGATGCTTTGGGTGCTCAACGTGTCGGAGAAGGCCAATTTTTTTACTTTATTTGTGAACTTGATTCTATAATTGAAGTATAGAAAGATGTAGATGTCGCAGAAGAAAAGGTAGTGTAAATGTTTTGACTCCTTATGCAATGCTTATCTCTTGTGAATTTAAGCTTATTCTGAACGTTGCATTCAAATAAGTTTACAGAGAATGTGCTGGAATCTTGTGGTGGAAACAGAGAAAAATTATATATATGAATTTATATTTATTTATATGGATTGATATGTATATATTTGGATTTATATGGATGTATATGGTAACTTAGCAATGCTTAATTGATTTTGCACACTCCAGCACTGTTGATTCCAGGAGCAGTCACAGAGGCATAGCCATAGGGGGTTCCGGGGGTCTACCCCTTAATTTTCTAATTTAGCTTGTCAGCAAATTTGCAGTGCATCAGTAGAGCTAGTTGACGCTGTATTACTGATAAAACGCGATGGAGGTCTTCGTTGTCAGCAAATTTGAGTTGAGGGAACTTTCTTTGTCGACAAAATGGGGTTTCCATCCCTCCAAAAACTCAGTTTAGCTACGTCCCTGAGCAGTCACAAAGTATCTGCTATATAGGGTGGACGAATTCCCAAAAATTAAAAGAAAAAATTCATGTTGAATCCTAGATTCTGCTGGGGCCCATTAAAACTTTAGTGAAAAAAACATCATTCTTAAATTTATAAAATGATCAGGTGGTTTGCATTTGGTAATAATAAAACTTGTTTATGAACAAAAATCAGCTTATAATTGTAATACATTCTAAGAAATATGCTGCATGGGACGATGAAAAATATCCTGGATTTACTATTAGGCCACAGAATATAAGCTAGATTTTAGGGTGCACCATGAATTATTCTGGTAATTTTTGGAAAGCTGTCCAATCCCATATCCCCATATAGTGGATACTTTATGACTTCTCCCTGAATCAACAGTACTGTAGCTTGCCAAATCAATTAGGCACTGCTCCGTATAAATCCAAATGGATGCATATAAATCCATGTAAATACATATAAACCCATACATATAATTTTCCTCTGTTTTCGGCACAAGTGAAGAAAGTACTACGATGTAGAGGAGCTCTGTCGAACAGGAGTTTGCCAGTCTAAGAATCGTCCTTCTAAAGCGTTTTGAATGCTTTACTGCAAGATCAACATTTCTCTTCCATAATATTTCTCTCAACTAATTGGAATTAAAAAAATAAAACTTATTTGAAGATAACATTCAGAATAGGCCTAAATTCACGAGAGATAAACGTTAAATATAAGAGTCAAGACAATTACACTGCCTTTTCTTCTGCGGGATCAAAATCTTGCTATACTTCAATTATAGCATCAAACTCACAACTAAAGTAAAAAAATAGGTCTTCTCCGACAAATTGAGCACCCAAAGCATCTTATACTACACTGCAACAGACTATCCCCACTGTTTCATGGCTTCACCTTGGATGTTATTTGGTTTGGTGACTGAAATCTCTCTTCTCAACATAGAACAAAAGGCCCTATTGTTAAAAGACTCTATTGTTAAAAAGCCCTATTGTTAAAAGGCCCTATTGTTCACCACCTTCGTTTCCAAACCAGCCCTCTTCTTATTAGCTATGGGCAAATTTTGCCCCTCCAGGATAATACCTAACTCTACGTGCTTGCAGTGCGGACAGCTGATGGTGATGTTAAGTTGCTATACTAGAACAAATCCTTGCATTCAATGCCAAGCTTATTCAGTCTATAGTGGTAAATAAGCTACCCTTTTCTTTTTCTTCCTCAAATAGTGATATTCTTCTTAACTTTGTCTCGAACATTGTCCTCTCTATTCTCAATGACATTAAATTGTGTAATTGCTATTAATTTTTTCCAAAACTGTTGGCAATTATTTGATAGTTTAAGCAAGCAAAGTACAAATCAGGCGTGGATCCAGCGAATCATGTTACCGGAGACCACGCCCCTTTGCAACTTGGGACACAGCCATTTCTAAAGCATTTCTATGTCATGCTATTTGATGGATAGTCATTTGAAAAGATATGTACGCTATATGGACTCTGTAAAGTCTATATAATATTTCTCTGTATTTATTGAAACTTGTTTTATTTACTGCCTTATTAAAATTATCGACTTTTCCTTGTTGCATGCTATTAACTGCATTTAAATTCCACCAGTGCTCCATCAGAGTGGTCTAAGTGCTCTCTATGAATGTCTTTCCGGTCGCAACCCGGTCTAACCCTGTGAAGTCTATAGGAGTTCAATGGAATTTCGTATTGGGTAACTTTGACAGGGTTTTGAACGGGTTCAACTCTGCGAATGAATGGTTGACCGGGTTCAAGAGCCACAGATATTCAATATAGACTCTTGGTGTGCTCTTTAATGTGGCACTGTACATAAGCGACAGACATTCTGCTGACCAATTTGTATTGTGCTAGGTTAAGAATAGAAGACAATAGCTGCAAGAATCTTGATATATTTGTATCCATTCAATTGTTATGAGAGGAAGGACGGTGCTAGATGACAATTATTCGTGCTGTGTATAACTCCATGCCTGAAATAAGACTATAAGAACTTTTGTAGAGATTTGAAATAATAATATTCACCATCACTTGGAATACAATATTTAAAAGTTTGACCAGATTATTGAAGCCGGTCAACCCGGTCAACCCGGTCTAGACCCGCCCTTGCAAGTGGCTATTAGCATTGATTTTGCTCCTTCGAGTTGACTATATACTGTGTCGTTTGCCTCCTTTTAGGAAAAGCTGACAAAAAGTACTTTTTGAACACATTGCCATATTTGTACACTCTAGAGATCCCATCCATCATTTGGACTATTCCCACATGTGACGAAAAATGCTTGAAACATGAGAGGCAAGTTCTATTGAACATAAATCAGTTGCTGGGTGGAAAGAAGTGGATAAAAATGTGGGATGTTGCCAGCAAGGATGGATCACAGAACAATTCGTTTCATTGTAGTTGGCATGGCATTCTGTGTGACAATAGAACAAATCATGTATTGGGTGTTGATCTATTTGAAAACAATATTGTTGGAGAATTGGCTGTCGACCTTTTCAATTTGCAGTTCCTTCTTCATTTTGGCATCAGCAGGAGTCCAGTGACAGGAAAATTTCAAAATATAATTACATCAATGCCAAAACATTTACTTCGTCTTAACCTTGCGTATACCAAGGTAAGCGGGAGAATCCCAAGCAATATTGCAAAAAAAATTCCAATTCTGGCGAAACTTCAATTAACTGGAAGTAGGGTGAAGGGTGAAATACCAGAGTCAGTTGGGGATCTTGTTCACCTAACTGTATTAAGCTTTGGTGCGACATTGGTAAGAGGATCAATTCCGAAATCCATTTCAAGGTTGAAACATCTGTGGTTTCTGGATTTTCAAACTTTGGGATTGAAAGGAGACTTATCAATTCTTCATGACCTTGGAAAACTACGCTATCTATATGTCTCCTCAAATAAACTCACAGGAACGATTCCAGAGGATATTGGAGTGAGATGTCCGCGTCTCATGGAGATCCTTCTACCAAGTAACAATCTAAGTGGCTCTTTGCCTCGATCTCTTGGCATGCTAAAGAATTTGATAGTACTAAATGTCTCTAAGAACAAGCTATCGGGAAATATCCCTGTAGAACTCTTTTACTTGAAGCTACATGTCCTGATACTCTCGTCAAATCAATTCACAGGATTTCAAGCCAGCAGCAATAGCCAGTTTAGAAATTTAACTACATTTATGGCCTCCCATCTTCCAGCTTTCAACTGCTCGATACGCACAGTATTGTCTTACCTAATGGGATCAAGAAGAACTATAATGCAAATAGATATCAGCCATTCCAACATTTATGGCCATCTACCAGGTTTTATTTTTAACTTCGAGCGTTTAACAAGTTTGAAGCTAGCCTCAAATAGAATAAGTGGAAAGATTCCCTCACCGTGGCATAACATGCCTTACTTCACTCTGCTGGACCTGCAGAATAATTACCTTTCAGGCCCTATACCACTGACTTTCTCTCGCCTTTTAATGCTAACAGAGCTACACGTGCAAGGTAACAAGCACTTGGAGGGACCAGTTTCTTCGTCGTTTTTGATTTTGGATTATACTGTAAAAATTAAAGATAGAAGATCAGATTCGTGCCCTATGGTGAAGTTTGTTCACAATAGTGGAACAATTTTTGTTGATTCGAGTTACTATAGCAGATCATATTGCTACTGTGATGAGCATTTCTTTGGAAATGGAGTATCCTGTTTACCATGTATGCGAGGTGGGTTTTGCCCAGGAGCAACATGGGTAGCTTCTCACGCCAAGTCAGTTCTGAAGACGAATAGTACAGTGCAGTCTCTGGTTTCAAGCATGTATTTGAAGCAAGGACATTTTCCATTTCCAAGCAGTTCTTTTGTGAAGAGTATTCATAAATGCCCATCATCAGGTAGATATTACAAAACGTGTGTTCCTAAAGGAATTTGTAAATGCTATGCAAATTCAAAAGAACAGAAATTTGGCATACCAGGGCAAATTGTAACTACAGTAGATGCCACACGGGTTAATTGTAATAAAAGCTGTTTGTGCCTACTGGGGCACCACGGCAGATACTGCAGCCAGTGCATAAAAGGATACTACAAAGAAGGAATTCGTTGCTACCAATGTCCTGTGAGGTCTCAAAGAGGTCTTAAATTTGGTACACTGTTTGGTGCTGCTATAGGGAGCATTCTTGTCTCTATTGCAATATTATACCTATCAACCAGGAGATTGAAGTTGTCCATAGTCTTTGCGATGGTCGAAATTGTACTAATACTTTCTTTGGTTTTGAAGCGTCTTGTCAATATAGTTTTTTTACATATTGCAATAATTATTTTCATCTTGGGATTTAGCAGCTATCTTCGAAGATGCTCTGCGCTACTTAAGAGTGCGATGTTCTATATTCAAATCATGGACTCTCTCGTATCAACAACAGACATATGGCCAATGTCAATATCCAGTATACAAATGTATATAAGCAGCGGTTTTAATTTGTACTTTTCAAGTCTGGCCTGTATTCTTCCGAATTTCTTTACTCTCCCTGTAAAAAGCCTTTTACTACTTTCTTTCCCTTTTGGTGGCATTGGACTGCTTTGGCTGGTTTATTTCCTATTTAAGTTTATTAACAAGCCAATTGAGCAGAAGCTTTTCGAGCTCAAATATAGATGCCTGAAATATTCTATTGTCGTACTCGATCTTACTTATTTTCCAATTGTAAAGAATTGCTTTTCAATTATTGCTGGCTGCAGAGAAATTGAGGGTGTGTCTTTCATGAAAAGATATGTATGGATTGACTGTAATACGTCTGAGCACCATTCTTTAACTGCAGTTGCAATTCTTGAGTTAATTTTATACGTCATTGCTGTTCCCTTTTTCATCTATCTTCCGCTGCTCCTCCGTTATCGTACGCATCTCTCAGATGATACTTCACCAGTACTCATTTGGCTATCCCCATTAATTGCACCATACAAGCCAGAGTGCAAAGCTTACATCGAAGTTTTCATGCTGTTAAGAAGGCTGCTAATTGCTATACTTATGACTTCATTCCCTACAAATTCGCCACTTCAAATATTATGTATCACAATGCTCTTACTTATCGCCATCATTTTTGAAGCCATAACAAGACCATTCAAAAATCCAACGGACTTGAAGCCCAGTGATGAAAGATGGAACGACGGACTAGGCCTAGAGAATAGCATAGATATTTTCATGCTATCTTGTGTATCATTGTCATTTGTTTGCGTTGGCTTGTTTGCAGACCATGGAAATTTGATACCATCAGCTCTTTTCAAAATAATGATTTCAGTAAATGCCATTTTCGTAGCTGGATTTTTCGGCAGTGTATTGTACAGACTTCTTGGCCCCAGTTCCAATGAAGACCATGTCATTTCAACAGATCTAGTTGAGCCTTTAATTGATGCCACAAAGGACAGCTATGCGATGGAACATTCAGAGTCATAAAAAAGACAATCATGGAATCTCATTTGGTATTTAGTAGTTTTTTGCTCTGCTCATTTCTCATTTTGTTTTTTGTACTAATTTACTTTTCATTTAACTTCAATATTACGTAGTATATCTACTTAATGCAAGAAGGTGAAACAGTTTTGATAATAGTTCCAGTAGTAGAGTACAACATATTTATGTAATTCATGAGCAGCAATTCCAAAAAGTATAGAGGAGCTAAAGTAGACGTTTTTTGTGGAAAGTAAGTCTTCACCTTTAGAGAAGCAAGTTCGCTGCAACTACATCCTACAATATTGTAAATGAGGGGCTTTGACAAACTTTTACTATGACCATTCTTCATGAACTAAAATGAAAGTTGTACGAAAATTATAGCGCCAGGTCCCTGTGTGGCATGAAATTTTGCAATAATCCTTTTGAAACGTATTGCAGAGTTTCTTGGTAGTTTAAAGGTTTTTATTAATATAGCGCTAGTTGGAATCTGCGTTTTCAACTGCACATGCTAGATACAATTCCAGAGCGATGAATAACTTAGTTTATTTATCATACTTAAACAGACTAATGTTTGCTTCAACTCCCTTACATGCAATCGCTTTCCTTCGTCGACAACATTGTAGCATATTGTATGTAAGTAAACAATGCTTACCTGCTCATTTTTGTGCAGCTTTACACTGGTGTCTCTAATAGACGGACCCCCGTCTAGTAATTTCAGGAGAATTTGCCTTCCCCCCCGTTGATTATTAACACCCCCTTCTATTAAATTGTACAAATCGCTCATGATCAGAACAAACAGACAATTACATCACCTTTTAATAAAACAATATACCAGCATGAACCACCTTCTCTTGGCATTCCTTTTCTATTGAAAAGCTGCCAACATGTATACCCCCTTCTATTAGCACTCTCTTTTTATTGAAAACTAGTCTACATGAACACTCCTCCCTCTATTCGCACCCCCTTCTATTAAGAATTGGCTTATATGAACACCCCCTTCTATTGTCTCCCCCTTCTATTAGAGACATTAGAGTACTGTAGTCTGAAGCGTAGAAATACTTTTCATGTATTGAACTTTCGTTCTGTTATATGTTATTAAGTATCACATCTTACTAGTTGAAGACGACGACGACGACAGATAGAGCCTACATATTCATTTATTGATACTGACGACTGATCCAGGGTGATTCCACGAAGACCATTCCACTTATGACTATTCCAATTTAACTGACTTAAACAATACGACTTAGAAGATGTGATTCGACTTATACTTTTCGACTCATGCTTGAGTCTCATCTTCAGTATGAGGATAATATAAATGGGTGCAAATAAATAACATTAGATGGATCAACGGGCACGTGATAAAAACCAACGTGGAAGGAACCTTAAATGAGTATGTAAGAACGTGGAACGGAGCACTAAAAGGGACACAAATATAAAACTGATGAACCCTTAGCAAGGGGTGGAAGAATCCTTATACTTAAAGAAAGATGATAATCGTTTGGGATTTAGATATTTATCCAACTTGCATGATATATTCACCACTACCGTAATTATTCGAGAAGGCGCCGTGGTACTTATTTTTTCTCGTACTTCAGAATGCGTTGCGTATTCAAAGGCGGTGGCTATTCAAGGGCAGCGCTTATGTAAAAATCTAGCCAAAAGTACGGCACTTATTCGCGGGGCGGCACTTATTCGAGTAATTATGGTATGTCTAAATATTTTTCGCATCAATATGCAGTGTAATCTCAAGCAGTGTTCATGCATCTACATTTTTTTTTGTTTTTACCATTTAGAAAACTGTGAGTAGATTTCGTTGTTGTGCTGATACCGTAATGACTTGGTTAAGCCCTCGTGGGCTTATTTGTCAGAAGTGATTCTGAGGGTGAGGCCTTGTTAAAGGGGGGAAGCTTATTCGGGGGAAGAGCTTGTTGATCCATATACGCGTCGAGGTCTACCACACGGTGACGAAAGTGAAAGAACATGGAATGATCTCTATAAGGAGGCCCTCTAAAAGACAAATACTCTAATACATTATGAATCAAATGTAAATAGAAATGGAATCAAGGAAGACAATTCTTTCGTGTCAATTGTTAGAACAATTGAACAGACCAATAGCTGAAATTTTTGTTTTCGTTGCTTTTGAACTGTAGTATACTGAGCTCAGATATCCTCCATAGGGTTTTATTTGAGGGCGAGGACTTATTGGCCAGAATTCAGCTTCATTTCATTTTGAATTCTTTATACAGGGTAAAGCTACAAAAATCTGATTTACAAACTGCCATGTTGATATATAAGCTAATTACACTATACCTCTAAGTACAATAAAAAATGTAAGCACAAATAAAAGATAAACCTTACACAAAAGGAAGAATATATATGAACATAAGAAAATAAGAAAAGAAGCTTTGAGGTGGGCGCTTATTCGCAAGGAGTTTCATCATAGGAGGGGACTTCATTGTGTCATTACGATATTGGTAATTTTATTAGTGAGTTGATACTGCCTGATATAGTGAGGCGTATAATAGGGATTACTTATTACTCTCTAGTATACTAAAGTTTAAATCAATGGCAATTTTTGTGAAGTGTCAAATTGGACATGGTGTCGAATTCGCTATTTTTTATAGAATAGTTGGCAGATTCTTCACAGCAGTAATTTCGTTGTCCCTTGTTTCTTCTTTATGAGATTTAATTGAACAAGATTTAAAATTTAAATGGTTAAGGCATTTTTTAGTTCAAGCAATACCTTAGTTTTGGGAGCAATTTTCAGGATTGTTTCTATATACTAATTCTATATTACGGGAAATGTTCTGTGCACAAATAACATATACCCTGTAGCACCGGATAGAAGGGAGCCCCCGATTGCAGATTTTTGAAAATTCCACCACCCATTTCCATTTATTAAAACTCCCAACTAAGCAAATTTGGAAAAATCTCAACTCTCCCATATTACTAACCCTAAGATTTCAAAGTTTTAAAAAGGATAAGTAAGTAAGTCGTATTGACTTTGTGAACGCAAATCAATATTAACAACTAAGGAATACGTACATAATATTAACAGCTAATTGCAATAATTTTGAAATGTTTGGGTCCCCATGCTGTCTATTGAACATTGACCCCCTCTCAACAATCATCAACCTCTCCCAAATTATACATTTCTAGCAAAAATACTAACCCCCTCCTTATTATACACCACTTCTTTCTGTGTCAAAGAGTTGCATTATGGGATGTGATTTGAAAGGGGGAGACATGTCTTTTTGGAAGCAGAGGAGGGCTCGTATTTAATCTCCCATTCACCTTGTTTAAAGCATTAGGTAAAATTGGTTCCGTCTCAAGCATAGGCGTAGACTTAGGGAGCACTGGGGCTCTAGCCCCCCTGAAAAACTTTTTGGGGTTTCAGCCCCCCTGGGAAAGTTGGAAGTTCAATTTTATAACTAACTCTTAAGGTTCTTGTCATTAACACGAATGTCTCAAGATCGATGAAATGCTGTGGCACTAATGAACATACACATAGAAGAGGTCATGAAACTGTCAATTGATCAAGAAAGGCTGTGAGAAAGAGTACATTTTTGTGCCTTCATAGAAGCGATTATCTAAATGAGCACTAAAAGTTTATGATTAATAAGTAATAGGTCTCAAAATCATTTAATTTTTTCCTGCTTATTTCTTTTACCATGTTCAAATAGAAAAAAGCAACAAAGAAAAAGTCTACGCCTATGGTCTCAAGCATGCTTAAATTTTGGACGATTTGAATTGCAATATTTTCATACTACCCAGGAGCATAGTCGAAATTGGTGTGATTCACGTTGGCAACAGTTGTTTTACTTAGGCCTAGTCTCACAGAAATTGAAAGCATTACATGAATCTCAATATATGCTACAACTACGCTTATTTTTCATGAACTTAAGTAGTATATTTGCTAACCTAAATTCAATTATGCTCGTATGAAGAATATGGAACGTTATGAATTCACTTAAACTTGTTTTCATCCCTTGAATACTCCCAATTGCAAGCTTCTAGCAAGTTGTCTTGAAAAGCCAGTCCATCAAGAAATGATGAAGTTTTTGCCAGGCTAGTGACATGCTGCAGGTATGCTTCAAATTTTGAGATATTTCTGTCACAGTAAGCGTTATGCCTTTAAAAAGTGTATTTGACTGAAAATTGCTTTATGATTTAATATAATGAAAAAGGGATGAAATGAACATCAGAGTAAGGTTTGATTGCAAAAGAAGTTCCTACAGAAAAGCGAAAGCATCGAAAATTCCACACTGAAAGTGAAAGAGCTTCTGAGATTATAATCAACGTGCTCTCCTCAAACAACATCTAGGTTGACCTGTGCATGCTACTAGCTGGAAAATGTCCCACATCATGGCTAGCTTTGCAGTTCTGCTATTGGTCTTCACCAGCGTGAGTGCTATATACTGGAACAGAAACTGTTGGACAAGTAAGAGAATTAAAAAAATACTACTTGCAGTTAGTATATAATTTATAGATTTGAGTAAACGAATTACTGGGTTGCGAAATTCAGAATTTACAGTGCTTTGATACTCCTGCTCTGTAGTTGAGTATAAATGTGTGGCATGATAGACCTTAAGTTCCTATACTGTTGTGTAGGAGGGAGTTCCAATGAAACATGACAAGAAATACTACCATAATGAAAATATAACTTATGGTACACTCTTTCTTATGTAAGAACAGAGTTCGTAAGAATGTTAAAGCCTAACAGCGTTGAAATTGAATAATTTAAGAATGATGCAAGGCTCAAGCTTCATTATGTAGGCCTAGAATATTGGTGTATTCCAGTTATAACGCTACTTTCAGATTGACATTTGCATTATTGATACAATATTTGCTGTTCTGTTCGACTTTTGCTTTTTCATGATGAAGTAAGATACCATCAAAGGCAGATTCAGGGCCGTTTTCAGGCGAAGTCAGGGCCTTTTTAGCATAAACTCGGGTGCAAATGCTCCCCTA
>OLMO02000231.1:21777044-21787520 GCA_900291935.2 Cassiopea xamachana
TTGTGCAGGCTAATTAATGACACACTATTACTAGTTAGTAGTATTGTTCAAAAGTTAATGAGATAAGTCATTTTCTATTTTCTCTTTCTTTTCTGAGTACATTTGCTGCGCATTACTTCACATGATCAATTTGTCATACGTGGAGCGAGCACCTCTAGTTGTGGAGGCCTGCCTTTGTGTATATGTAAATTAATTCACTGTACCAGCAACTCATATGTACTAATTGACTGACAATCTCTTAGCAAAACAAGCTTTTTCGAAAAACAAGCTTTTTCTGAGTAATTATGTGTGGATATGAACCTTCGATTTTGTAAATATATTATTTCATTTCAGTGTGTACATGGACTATGCATCAGTAAGAAGTTTTAACAAATTCTACTTAGTTTGATAGCTAGAATTTCCGCTTTAGAGCTTCGATAATTTGATTATTTTGGGCTATATCCATAGATTTCTTAAGACTTCCCTGAGCTTCGCTATGTATCGGAATCTTTAGAAATATTGAGTGATTTTCCTTCTCATTTCTTGAGCGTCCCAATTACCAGAATACCACAGCTAAATTCTAACAGAACTGTATTTGTTCCTTTTATATTATTTAAGGCACACAAACTGACTATTTTATATCTTTTATGTTATTTTAATTTTTTTTTACATTAGGCCCTTTTGTGTTTATCGGTTATCAAAGGCTACCCACTCTAAAAAGTAAACCAGGTACGCGTCAAAGCAGGCCCGTAGCCATGGGGACTGTGCATGAGGTGGCAAATGCCACCCTTGGGCAACACGATGCCAGCTTTTTGCCACCTCTGGGAATTTTTTTGCTATTTCTAGTGTTTCTTTATCTTTCCAGCAAAGGAGAGGTCTGAACTTTTTGATGAGCTCAATCTTGGTATTCGTGAGATATTAGAAAGTTCAATCTTTCCCTTGCACACATTAACGACTTGATTGTGATAACATGAGGTGTGAAATAAGCTCTCAGATTTTGTACCTCGTAATTTCTCCAAGACAATCTTTCCACCCCTGAAACATAGGCATGGCTATGGGCTTGTATCAAAGTCTTTCTTTAAACATGCTTGTTAGCAACATAAAATAATTGCAGTTTAGAACAGCTGCTTTTACACGGAAGTGATTTGAGAAAACAAAAGAATTGTACTGTAAAGGGAATATGCATTGGCACTTTGATGATGGGATCTCTGGGAATGTTCTACCATTATCAATTGGTCATCTTGAAAATTCCCTGCCATTTAATGAGATGTAATGGAACTGTTTTCACTAGGAAACTGGATGTGGATACTAGGAAACTTCTTCTCTGTGTAGTATTTAACAGCCACGAAGCCAGGAGGTACGGGGACAGCGCCCTCCAATTGAAAAATATTACCCGCCCTTGCCCACACACTAAATATATTGACTTTTGTCCCAAAAGAAAATAGTAAATAATTTTCATATGGCAACCAGTATCAAGGAATGTATTGGTAGCAATCTTCTACAGGGTCACATTTATTTTTCTTGCCTATAGGAAACTTAATATCCAGTAAACATATGATGATAACAAATGAAGTGGAAACATGTAATAACGAGAGAAATTGATCATTCTTCACATGGAAAGTATTAACGGGTGATCAGCCACGTAGCAAGGAGGGGGCAAAGGGACCAAGACCCACTCAACTGAAAGATCCTGCCCGTTCTTGCTCGCCCATAAAAGATAAGCTGGAGAAGGAAACAATCAGCAACAGAGAAGGTGTTAGTAGCTATCTTTTGTAAAAGCAATCCAATATTTTTATGTATATTATAAAATTCATGAACAGCAAGACAGAATGTTATCAAACTTTCATCAACACATCCCACAATTTGTGGACAAATTTTGCAATTCGTCAGTAATTTGCTCTCAATAGCCACCCATACACAAAGTTTAAAAATGATTTTATAAACACTTTATGCAATAAGGAAAGTAGAGATCGGGGTTGTGCGGGGTGTAAGACCTCCGGATTTGAGAACATGAGAAAATGCAAGCAAAATTGGGTCGTTTTATCGTCAAATTAGGTAATTTTTGAAAAGTTAAAGGCTATATATTGTTTGTACAACTGTTGAACGAACGTATAGGAGGTTTTTACTGTATTTTTAATAACCAATATCAAAATAGCGTTTCCAGCCTTCTCAGAACTTTTGTTTTGAAAATTTGTTTTTCAAACCCAGGCATGGTAGGCCCTTTAGTAGACTCTGGATAAGAAAGAATGAAGAATGTCTAATACACTTTCTATAAATTCTGGTTAAATGAGAAATGGCTCTCTTATGAAATACTGTATTTGCAAAAACCAACCTCGAAATAGTGTTTTCCAGCCTTCTGAGAAACTTTATTTCGAAAAATTTTTTCCGGGTCCAACCATGGTGAGCCCAATAGTAGACCTACATNTACTAGAGAATGTCTAGTACATTGAAAGCTTCAATAGCCATGCTTGTCCTCGTGTCCCTGCCGCATGTAAATAGCTAAAGAATAATGCTTTAAGGCATTTGAATGAATAATGATCGGTAACACTAGAACAGCTTACTAACCAGATAAATTCAAGTAATTTCAACCTAACTGAAGGGTTCTTACAATGTCCCTGTAAGCAATTTAGAAAACTTGCAAAGGGAAAATTATTTTCAGCGTTGTAGGAAATGTATTTGTAACATTTGCTGATCAATGGAATCAAATTGCTGCTGGTGATTTTTTGCATGGGCTTTTATTAAGCTCGATTTCACATTTCATTTGCTCAATTGCCAATTTGACTTTTAGTTAATTATGGAATTCTGTTCTCCACGCAATGGCTTTGGAGGGAATTTCTTTGGAATTGTAATAGGGTCTCCTTCTAGTTATTGTTTGTAAATGTTGGCAAGTTTTGAATTTCTAAGGTACTCCCAGTATTCCATTTTACGCTTCGTAAGAAAGTTTCTCCAATGCGGAATAATACCTTTTAGTGTTTGTTCTGTGTTTGCGCTTATAGCCCACATAGCCCACAAAATTGAAGAGAAATTTCCATCCAATCAAGATGCTGCAGCAATACTGGTTAGCAAATGGCTGTCCTTATGTAAAGTAGAAGAAGAAGTATCCAAAGAAATATTGAAGAAGGAAGAATATTGGTACAAAAAGCAAGAAATTGACAGTAACCTTACTAATGACAATGAAAATTCAAATGACTGAAATGGAGCCAATAAGGACTATAAAAATTCAAGCGTAAGTACTGGTGCATCATACAAAACTGATCGATATATAGGACAAATGATCCCCGAAGATGCATGCCACAAAGCCGAAGCAACAATTCTAGGGATAACCCTTATTATTTTTACCACACCAGCAATAACAAAGGCTTTCAAAATTCCAGAAGATCCCAATATAAAACAGCAAATAGGGCGAGCTCTCAGAAAAGGCCTGAAGTTTTATTTGACTGCCAGAAATCATTTACAGATTCGATTGCTCAAAACTTTTTCACAACTGGGATCCAGAGAACCATAAGCAGTTCTTTTTTACCGCAAGGCCGGCACCCGATAGCGAGCCGGAAATAATCCTTCAAACTTCAGAAATAATGAAAAAACAAAAAAGTTAAAAATGCCACCGCATAATGATATATTTTTTTTCAAACTTCAATTTCATTCTCATATAACTAAAATACAATTATACGTCTCTCTAAAACTAGTCAACGTACAACTGACTGTCAGGTTAACTACTTAACTAAACAAAATAAAAAAAAAATTACTGTGACATCAATGGAATAGAATGGAAAATAAAATGAAATTAAAAAGAAAAAATCAATAGCATTTCTCATAGGTTGAGTAAGTCAGGGTTTGTCCAGGGTTTATTTCGGCAGCAGAAAATAAAGTAAGTACTTCTAATAGTTATGTTGATGAGGTTAGATAGAATGTGTTTTTGGACTTTGTCGTTGAAACCGAGGGATTTAAGAAGATTAATAAAAGATTCAGAAGAAGACCCAATAGTGCCAAGGGCTCCCATAGAAAGATTTATAAATTTGATTTGTTTATAATTCGGAAGTAGACTTTGTTGTAGAGGATAATATTTTGAAGCCTTACGCTCACTATTGATTTGTATGTTAGTTTCAAAACCAATAGTGAGCTCAAGAATATGCAGGAAATTTTCCTTAGTAATTATGAAAAGATTGGGTCGGAAAGCACTACCTGTGATAAAAGAAGGGGATATAAAAGCAGGAAGATCTGCGTATAATGAGCAATCTGTAAGTGTGGAAAATGTCTTAGCTATGGAATTTAGGACAGAATCATGTCTCCAGGTACCTAATAGTACCAATAATAATTATAAACACAAGGATGAAAACAATGATATAAAATCTAAACTTATTAATGCATCTCCAAAAATAATTGATGCCAATGCTAAGTCACCTTTGTGTAAATATGGGCTAAAATTCATACCAGTCCCAAGAAAGAACTTCACTGAACTACGTTCGGATGTGAGAAAATTCTGCCGAAAACTAAGATCAATTGAATTCTTTCACAATAAAACTCCAAGCATTGATGAACACGACATAGTTAAACCAGAGAGCTCTTTTACACCAAATAGACACAGAGACATAATACTGGACACTTATATTAATTTCTTGCATAAGCACCCTTTACGTCATTCGATGTAGACCCAGTCAAAAACAACTTAAACAAATGGGAAGGGAAGGCATCGTGAAACTAAAGAAAGATGACACTGTATTCATTAAAGAATGCGACACAGGAGGTGCATGTGTCATAATGGATGCAAAATTTTACTATAAAAAAATGTGTAATATATCATATGATCAGGAAACTTACAAAAAATTAGATAAAAATATTGACAACAATACAATGACGATGATAAAAATACTGACTGAAAAATACAAGGAGACACTGATAGAAAAAGAGATTGAATAATTAAGTAGATGCCAAAATAAAACAAGCAATCTCTATGTGGTTTACCAAAAGTTCATAAAAGCAAAATCATAGGCAAAGCAGTAAAAAATAACATAGCAGAAGTAATTGAGTTTCAAAACCCTCAAGACTTCACATTGAGGCCAATAGTAGCTGGTCCTAATTGTGTTACAAGAAAGTTAAGCAATTTTGTTGATAGAATTCTAAGCCCTTCTTGCCAAAGGTGAAGAGGTACATAAAAGATGACTTGGAATTTTTCAATAAAATACCACAAGAACTGAAAGAATATGAATGCTTAGTTACACTTGATATAACTAATATGTACACCAACATTGATAATGATCTAGGGATTACCGCTATCAAATATTGGTTGCACCAATACCCAGAATTAATTGCACGAAATCTACCTAGCGATTTTATATGTGAAACTTTAGTAATAACTCTGCAATACAACACATTCATGTTTAATCAGATCAATTACATTCATATTTGTGGGGCAGCTAAAAAAGTAGAACCTACAAAAATGTTACCCTTGTTATGGGATACTTAGAAAATAAGCTTTACAGCATTATCGAAGATGAATATGGACTTGCTCACAAAAACAAATTTGTTACCAGCTGGAAAAGGTATTTAGATGGCTGCCTCATAATTTGGGATGAAAGAATTGACAAGATTAACAATTTATTCGAGATTCTTCAGAACCTACGTACGAACAATTCAATTTGCAATAGAATCTAGCAAAACTTGTATAAACGTTTTAGACATCCATATTAGTGTGAACGACTACAAGATTTCCACTGATACATATCGCAAACCAACTGATAGTCAACTATACATTCATTTCAAGTCCTATCACCTATCCCACACAAAACAGAACATTCCTTTAAACTTAGCCAGAAGAATTTGCACAATTGTTGAAGACAAAAAACTAAGAAAAAGAAGACTAGTTGAATTACAAACCAACTTTACAAAACAAGGCTACCCTGAAATACTGACACAGAATTGCATAGCTAGATCAAACGTCATCCATTGACAGAATGACGCAAAGAGAAAGAGCTTAATTCTAATAATGACAAAATTCTAGCCTTCGTTTTAACTTTTAACCCAAGAAATCCAAACTACTTTTTAATAATTAAAAAAGCATTCCTTTAAGTTAATTCCAGCCAAAAAATGCAAGAAGCAATAAAACAACTCAGATTAATAAATAGCGACGGAAAACAACCAAATCTTAGAAAGATATTAACAAGAGCAAAATTCACATGTACTGAAAGCATGCATAACATTGGAGCAACAATAATTAATGACAAAACAGTCACAAAATATAGTTACAAAAAATGCGGCACATGCCCTCTAATTACAACAACTACCAAAATTATGCTTAAAAATGGCAAAGTTTCATTCATAGCAAAAAGCAAAATGGATTGTAATGTTAAAAATGTCTTATACCTCATAAGGTGCAGTGGGTGAAATAAAGAATACATTGGACAAACCTCCAATTTACGAGCCAGGGTTCGAATTCATAGACAACAAATACTAAATCTTAATTTGCGAACTCTGTATATAAGTAAACATATAGCCCATTGTTCCATCGGTAAAGATATACCCTTTACAATTACACCATTCCTAAACTTCGATCAAAAGGACGTAAGAGAAAGGAAGGAGAAGGAATATTATTTCATTGAAAATACACTCCAGAACTGAATCGAGAGTAAGCCAATTAAACATCACACATGTCAATGCTTGGTACTTTCATCTAATCTAGTCTATTACTATATGCAATTTCTCTATGAATTTGAGCGTAACACTGACATTTTTCACTTCGTTGAAGGTTCCGTATTGATCGGATGAAACCTGTACACAATATAAAGCAGTATCTATTTTCTATGTATTTCTTTCTGCCGATGGATCAAGTAACAGATGAAATGGTGATATATATATATATATATATATATATATATATATATATATATATATAAGACGCAAAAAACGAAAAGAATTTTCAGTTTACAAGACATGTTTCGGATATTTCTCTATCCATCTTCAGTTGTTATACTAAATTGTTAAATGGAACACACTACTAAACGTTATAAAATCAATAGAAGTTGTAACGAAAATTAATAACTCGAATAATCAAGAGAACTAAAATCGTTGAAAGGGCTAGAATGATAAGGAAAAATTGTAATGCTGGACCTGTTTGTTTAAGTTGGGCCCCTCCCACAAAATATGTAAAGCCTCTTTAACTTTAAGTTGATTGTACGTTTTAGCCGAGTCTATAACTTTAAAGCAGCTCTCATCACAAGAATCTTTACATGTTTTGGAGCTTTGCAGGTGTTTATAAACGTGTGAATTTTTATCTGTGAAAAGATGCTCTCGAACTCTAGTTGAAATGTGTCGGCACGTTTCAACAACATATACGGAATTACATCCCGCACACGTAAATTTATAGACAACACAAGAACGGAGCGATCTAGGCACAGAGTCTTTAACTTTCATCAGGTTTTATTTATATATATATATATATATATATATATATATATATATATATATATAGAGAGAGAGAGAGAGAGAGAGAGAGAGAGAGATTATGAACGCAAGAAAGACGCTCTGGAATTCTTCTGAAAGTTTTTATTATCCTCGACTAATTTCGACTCTAAGGTCATCTTTAGGAGAATGATAAGCCACATGGAAATAATGCATAACAACAACAGATGCGCAAGAAATTTTGGCTTGTCCCTTTGTATATGTAGTTTTGTTTATGGCTGGTTAAGTTTATTGTTAAGTTAAGTTTATATATANTACTAGAGAATGTCTAGTACATTGAAAGCTTCAATAGCCATGCTTGTCCTCGTGTCCCTGCCGCATGTAAATAGCTAAAGAATAATACTTTAAGGCATTTGAATGAATAATGATCGGTAACACTAGAACAGCTTACTAACCAGATAAATTCAAGTAATTTCAACCTAACTGAAGGGTTCTTACAATGTCCCTGTAAGCAATTCAGAAAACTTGCAAAGGGAAAATTATTTTCAGCGTTGTAGGAAATGTATTTGTAACATTTGCTAATCAATGGAATCAAATTGCTGCTGGTGATTTTTTGCATGGGCTTTTAATAAGCTCGATTTCACATTTCATTTGCTCAATTGCCAATTTGACTTTTAGTTAATTATGGAATTCTGTTCTCCACGCAATGGCTTTGGAGGGAATTTCTTTGGAATTGTAATAGGGTCTCCTTCTAGTTATTGTTTGTAGATGTTGGCAAGTTTTGAATTTCTAAGGTACTCCCAGTATTCCATTTTACGCTTCGTAAGAAAGTTTCTCCAATGCGGAATAATACCTTTTAGTGTTTGTTCTGTGTTTGCGCTTATAGCCCACATAGCCCACAAAATTGAAGAGAAATTTCCATCCAATCAAGATGCTGCAGCAATACTGGTTAGCAAATGGCTGTCCTTATGTAAAGTAGAAGAAGAAGTATCCAAAGAAATATTGAAGAAGAAAGAATATTGGTGCAAAAAGCAAGAAATTGACAGTAACCTTACTAATGACAATGAAAATTCGAATGACTGAAATGGAGCCAATAAGGACTATAAAAATTCAAGCGTAAGTACTGGTGCATCATACAAAACTGATCGATATATAGGACAAATGATCCCCGAAGATACATGCCACAAAGCCGAAGCAACAATTCTAGGGATAACCCTTATTATTTTTACCACACCAGCAATAAGAAAGGCTTTCAAATTTCCAGAAGATCCCAATATAAAACTGCAAATAGGGCGAGCTCTCAGAAAAGGCCTGAAGTTTTATTTGACTGCCAGAAATCATTTACAGATTCGATTGCTCAAAACTTTTCCACAACTGGGATCCAGAGAACTATAAGCAGTTCTTTTTTACCGCAAGGCCGGCACCCGATAGCGAGCCGGAAATAATCCTTCAAACTTCAGAAATAATGAAAAAACAAAAAAGTTAAAAATGCCACCGCATAATGATATATTTTTTTCAAACTTCAATTTCATTCTCATATAACTAAAATACAATTATACGTCTCTCTAAAACTAGGCAACGTACAACTGACTGTCAGGATAACTACTTAACTAAACAAAATGAAAAGAAAAAAAAATTACTGTGACATCAATGGAATAGAATGGAAAATAAAATTAAATTAAAAAGAAAAAGTCAATAGCATTTGTCATAAGTTGAGTAAGTCAGGGTTTGTCCAGGGTTTATTTCGGCAGCAGAAAATAAAGTAAGTACTTCTTATAGTTATGTTGATGAGGTTAGATAGAATGTGTTTTTGCATTTTGTCGTTGAAACCGAGGGATTTAAGAAGATTAATAAAAGATTCAGAAGAAGACCCAATAGAGCCAAGGGCTCCCATAGAAAGATATATAAATTTGATTTGTTTATAATTCGGAAGTAGAGTTTGTTGTAGAGGATAATATTTTGAAGCCTTACGCTCACTATTGAGTTGTATGTTAGTTTCAAAACCAATAGTGAGCTCAAGAATATACAGGACATTTTCCTTAGTAATTATGAGAAGATCGGGTCGGAAAGCGCTACCTGTGATAAAAGAAAGGGATATAAAAGCAGGAAGATCTGCGTATAATGAGCAATCTGTAAGTGTGGAAAATGTCTTAGCTATGGAATTTAGGACAGAATCATGTCTCCAGGTATACCTACCATGTTCTAGATACAGCTTACAGCTAGAAACAATGTGCTGCAAAGTTTCAGGTTGCAGGCAAAAGGAACATGCTGACGATTGAGAGATGGACCACTTTGAGAGGTTTCTTCGAGTTGCTAATGTATTTGTTAAGTATTTCAGAGAAAAGTTGAAAATATTCTTGGGTAGTTTTTGTTGAACGTGTGACCAAATGCTGGTGGTAACCTTTGAAGCGTATTTAAAAACCGATGACATAATAGTACCTATAATAATTATATACACAAAGTTGAATACAATGATATAAAATCTCAACGTATTAATGTATCTCCAAAAATAATTGATGCCAATGCTAAGTCACTTTTGCGTAAAAATGGGCTAAAATTCATACCAGTCCAAAGAAAGAACTTCACTGAACTACGCTCGGACATGCGAAAATTCGGCCGAAAACTAAGATCAATTGAATTCTTTCACAATAAAACCCCAAGCATTGATGAACACGACATAGCTAAACCAGAAAGCTCTTTTACACCAAATAGACACAGAGACATAATACTGGACACTTATATTGATTTTTTGCGTAAGCACCCTTTACGTCAACCGATGTAGACCCAGTCAAAATCAACTTAAACAAAATGGAATGGGAAGGCATCGTGAAACTGAAGAAACATGACACTGTAGTCATTAAAGAATGTGACAAAGGAGGTCCATGTGTCATAATCTAATCTAGCGTATTACTATATTCAATTTCTCTATAGATTTGAGCATAGCACTGACATTGTTCACTTTGCTGAAGATTCCGTATTGATCGGATGAAACCGGTACACAACATAGAGCGGATTCTACTTTATATGTATTTCTGCTGCTGGATCAAGCAACAGATGAAGTGGTGATTATATATATATATGTGTGTGTGTGTATATATATAT
>OLMO02000231.1:21787580-21824106 GCA_900291935.2 Cassiopea xamachana
ATATATATATATATATATATATATATATATATATATATATATATATATATATATATATATATATAGTTATATAGTTATATAGTTATATACATATATATTTATATACATATATATAACATGAACGAAAGAAAAACGCTCTGGAATTCTTCTGACAGTTTTTATTATCCTCGACTAGTTTTGACTCTAAGGAGAATGATGTAGGTCAAGTTATTGTTTTTATAGATGCTCATATACTTTGAAGTAGGTAAATCGAGCGGGCTTACACCTAATGAGATGGCAAAAACAAGCATTTGTAAAATCTCGTTAAATGAAATGATTTGATAGGCCACAGAGAAATAATGTATATTAACAACAGATGCACAAGACGTTGTGGCTTGTCCCTTTGTATATGTAGTTTTGTTTATGGGTGGTTAAGTTTATTGTTAAGTTAAGTTTATATATATATATATATATATATATATATATAAATATATATATATATATATAAATATATATATATATATATATAAATATATATATATATATATATATATATATATATATATATATATATATATATATATATATATATATATATATATATATATATATATATATATATATATATATATATATATATATATATATATATATATATATATATATATATATATATATATATATATATAACAACCATAGATTGGAACAACTCTCAGAATTTCCATCTATTTAGATTTTTCTTGGAAAAGGAACTGCAAAGTTAAAATTAAATGCATAATTGAATGTGATTTGCCGTTGGTTGTTGATTTCCAACTGCCATTGACTTTTGCAGATATTGGGGGACGTGAAGTACAACACCCCCAATTATTTACGCTCCTGATTTCACTTGCCCTTGTCAACTAAGAGTTTACTGGAAGTAGTAGAACTTGGCTTGCATCCTCGGAAAGAGGCTCCATGAGAGTAGAAACATAAAATGGCAGATGGTAAAGACATGGGAGCGAAGAAGTCAAGACCAAGTTGCTTTGAAGGGGTCTTAGTTCATGGTAAGCTTTATGTAGAAAATTTAAACAAACAGATATATTCCCTGTAGCATTCAACTTCCTCCAACTCTAGTATGATGTCAAAAATGGTGAAGACAATACTTATTTTGTACCTACACTGAGGCCAGGGTGCATCCCGTGTAAAACTCACGCCGTAGGTAAGCTAGTAGGCCCTCATGTTCAACATTGGCGTACACCTGAGGTGCAATGATCGAAAGAACCGCGCTCGGAGATTTGCATTTTATTACGCCAGAATGTCAAAAGACTAAATTTTATGCCATATCTACACCGCCACGCCAACAGGAAAGCTAACTACGCAACGGAGGTCTTCGGGCCTAAGTGCATGGAATGCATCTTGGCACAGAGGCCTTTCCAGATTTGATTTCCCTATTACTAATGGTGAAAGTGTTAACGGATTTTGTTATATTCCAAGATTCAAAGAAGTATAAATTTGAGCTGCCTGGACTACATTGTTCTTTGAGTGACTTATCAGAAGTAGCATACGAATTGACACAAGTTCCATCATCACGTCAGAGGTTGATCTATAAAGGTATCTTTATACTGTTTGGCATGCATCGTTTGAGTTTTCAACTTTATTTATGGAATTTTTGGGTCATTTCTCCTTGGAGCTATGTAATACCAGATTTTTATGCTTTTTTGTGACTCTAAATTTTTGTTTTCTATGCAGAGCTGATGTATGCTATGTTATGTTGCTATATTTTATGATGTCATTGACTTTATGGATTTAGGAAAATCATTAGCTGACACTCAGAAAAGTCTCTCAGAATGTGGAATTAGAAATGGTGCAAAAATTATGCTGATAGGTAAGAAGGTATGTAGTTTGTAATAGTCTGTGGAAGAATTTATGTGCTGGGTTCAGATCTAGTGCAAGAGTTGTGAAAAGTTAGCTGGGAAGCATAGCCAGATGTGCACCTAATCATTTTTCCATTAAGAGAGGGAGGTGAGTGAGCTAGAGAGGCAGGGAGAGAGAATTATGTGTGTATGTTGTAGATAGTGTTTTTTGGCTTATATGAGATGTCAGATAATTACTGCGTTGAAAAGTAAGCAATGCTATTTAGAAAAATTATAGCTATAATGTGTAAGCAGATGAGTAATGCTGATTTTACTACTGCACCCACAGAGTGACCCAGTGGAGGAAAAGTTGATTCAGTCAATTGGTAGAATTGAGAAGGAGGTTGATGTTACTTTAGAGAGAGTTTTAAAGGCTGAGAAAGACTTTTCATCACTGCAGCAGGTTTCTTATAAAACTTCTTGAATTCCTTCATAGGTTGTTGTGCTCTTTGGAATCCCACCCATTATTTGCACTTTTTATGTCATTTTAAGGGTCAAAACACAGTGTTTTTAATGTTATGGAGAAGACAATCCGAGAATCCATTGCTTTTATCTCTTGACCAATTTAATCTTTTTGAATGGTTTTATTATCAGGTAATAGATAACTATGTGATGGCTCAGTTGGTAGAGCGTCTGCCTCACAATCGGAAGGTCGATGGTTCGAGCCACGGGCGAGTCATACCAAAGACTTTAAAAATGGTACTCACTGCCTTTCTCTTCTGGCACTCGAAAAATGAGAAAGGAGTGGGGAAGTTAAACATGCAGAGCTACCAGTGGACCAGTCCCCCGCTGTAGCCCTCACTGCATCCGCAGACGCGTGGCCTAGGGCTAAGAAACGGAGATAGGCGCCGCCCTATGCGCCATTAGGCGCGGGAAGGACTTTGACTTTTTTTGACTTTGAATAGATAACTAGTAATACTAAGGCATCACATAAATAGAAAAATGAAAATGGTTTAATATCTCTATAAATGTCAATTGCATAAAGTGCTGTGCTATAAATGCTCTTGGTGTCTCTCGCCTGCAACGCCGGCGTAACATGGACATTCAAGAAGTCTGCTGTCGCCAACCGACCATAGACAATTCCATACGCCTACGACGACTTCGCTGGTTAGGACACGTTGCCCGTATGCTGGCGGGACGTCTGTGTGGTTCAATCTGGCGTAACCCTAAGCCCAGCGGTTCGCGCTGCACACACAATGCCTCCAAATGCACTTGGGACAGTACCATTCAAAAGGACCTTGGTTTTCTGAAAAGCTCTTATGGATCAGTGAACTGGCACAACAATAACACTTCTATTATACAAGATCTGGCATCCGATCGGGTTCAATGGCGAAGAATCGTGCAGGGGCAGGCCACAGCAGACATCACGTGATGTCAAGCTCTCGTGCCTTAAGTACAAGTACAAGCTGTGGAGGGGGAAAGTGGCCAAAATACCATTTTTTGACCCTTACACCAAAGTAGACAAAATGTAGGTAGAAGTAGCGGTGATAAATCAATGGTAGCCACCTTCTATTGCAAGCTATGCATAGGTATTACTTATCATGGCACATGATTACTTTTATACTGGATACCTAACATTCTGTCTGATGCTATAATACCATCTTTTATGTTTTATTGCTTATCTGTTATGTCATGCCACTATGATACTCTGGCACACCATGCTCAAATGCCATGGCATTGTAGGAGTGCGACAAACAACTTCTTTTAGTCTTTTCTATTCTTTCTCATTAGTTTTTGCATTAGTTTTCATAGCCAATGTGCAGGGTTGTAATGTATTTTGATGCTCTCTGTACTATTGCCTTGTATTATTTATTATTTAATGTATTGTAAATTTTATCTGAGTGTGTATAGAAGTAAAATTCCATGTGGGGGACATTCTTAATAAGATTAGGAAATTATAGATCCCATAACCATTTAGGATATATTTCTCTTCCCTCAATTTTCTAATCATGTTTCTATTTTGCATCACTTATGGGCTTGTAGCTATATTGTGGATCTAAATTTGTTGAATTTTTGCAAAAGTCATGTCTTTTCTTAAAGGGATATCTCACAAAAGATCAATCAGGTGAAACTGTGCATAATTTAGAAAAAAGCCTGAAATTTGATGACGAAAAGTTGATGAAATGTCTGGAAAATCTTGACTGTATGGTGAGGAATTTCTCTGTTTTCTTATTCAATTGCCACATGTATTTCTAACTGTTGCAAGACTTTCCCACATTAATATTTTTGCATATATAGGCATGGTAGAATTGTTTTGGTGTTAAGCCGGTAGTGACTTAATTTTCAATATTATCTATCTGGGTTTTAATTGAGGGTGCAGCCAAGAATGTCATAGAAACCTCTAACCTCTAATTTTGTCTTCACTTTTTCTAAGGATATTGATATGACATGCCAAGAAGCCAAAGCAAAGAGGCGAAATTTGATAAAAAGAATTCAGGTAGGCTTCAGGTGTTCTATGCACTCAAACTTTGTTGTTATTCTTTAAGTAGGTCTGTGTAGCAGATTAAGCCTGTCACTGTACCAATCTATCTATATATCTCTCCACCATCTTCCTATCTACCTATGCTAGTTTATAAAGTATTTTACAGTTCCTTTGTTAGTCAGTGTTACATTAAATTCTCAGAAACAGAGATGGAAAAAAACTATGGCTTCTGCTGAGGCAGTGCTTCACAATTATTTTTTGCAAGGCCCCCCATAGCAAGAGAAGCTATTTTGCTTCCTCCACACTTGCTATATTTAAGACCATTATCTATAAAAATTGCATATGTATACCTTTTCCCTGGCTCATATGTACCCCCTCTAGCATTGCATTGCACCCCTCTTTAGGGTTAGGTCCCACTATTTGAGAAACACTGCTCTGAAGCAACATAAAATTAAGGTTATAGCAACAGCTTGTAGAAACAAGTGTTTATTCTTTATTCAATATCAGATTTCAACACAGATATTTTTATGCAATTCTGAAGTAGACCTTTTAGATGCACAATGTATTAGTCTCAATAAGTACTTCTTGGATTTAGGTGTTTTCCAAAATATTCTTTGTTCACAAACAGCACATTTAAATATATATGATCAATTTCTTTAGAAACTGCAAGATGATATTGATGCTTTGGAAAGTAAATTGAAGGAATACAGGACAGAAATTGGCATTTAGTAGTTTTTGTCATTAATGTAGTCAGTATGTTGTGTATACCCTTGTCATGTAAGCCACTTCTGACTTCATGATTAAATGGTACAAGATGGATGCTGAATGTATTTGAAATGTTGGAGCCAGGTTTGAATGAAGCAAGGGAAGACATAAAAAGTATACAAGAAACACAGAAGATGACTGGAACAATTTTTAGAATATGGGTGGAGTTTTGCTGCTGTGGCATCAAATGTTGTATTCTTGTTCAAGATCTCAACCCATGTCCTAATTGGTGGCAAACTACTTTATGACTGCATCCTAAGACAAGTGACTTGTGAATGGAGTAGGAACATATTAGAACTTTCATGTTCACTGTGTGTTTTTAGCATCTGTCTCAGAGAGAGGCATATATCTCTAAGATTAGAGTCAGAGTGGCAAGTGTTTCTGTGTTAGAAAATAGTTCAGCACTTTTGAATTTCAAAATGTGGTCTTCAAGAGAGAATACTGCTTGCATTTTAGCTATAAGCTTGCATTTAAAGTCTTTCTTTCTCCTGTAGTTCTGCCCCCTTGCCACAAGATTGTTGCAGTGACACATTCTGGTTCTTTGTCTTTGCTTTATTTTATTTGAAAAGTTTTTCTACATTAAAATGAAGGCCTTGCACATTTGCTAATAATGGAAGTAGTTTGTGCATAATGCTTGGATTGTCTATCTGAAGTGTTTGGAGTATCAAGAATATATAAACGCCGTTGTCATTACTTTGTAAGCTTCTTAGCATACTTTGAGCACTTTTACGGAGAGCTGTGCCGGGGATAGCAACAACAGCCTCGCTTACAGAGTCCATCTCGAGGCGAGCGTCTATTTAGGCCTAAATGGGACGTAGGGAAGCAACATAAAGCTGTGCACATAGTTGTTTTTCGTTAAAGCTCAAATCATGTCAACTGGAAAAGAGAGAGACTCAACAGATAAAAGCATAAAATATAAAGATCAGTATACCAAAAAGAAGCTGCATGGATTTCTCAACGATCTACTTAGGGTTGGCTCATTAAAGGTTCGTTTTCCCATGGCATAGACTAGTGTTTTCCAACTTGGTTGAGTCCCCCTTGGGGAAGGTTTGACTTTTTGCGGGGAAATTGGACACTTTCATAATTAATCACAAAAATCAATAAATAAGATATCACTATATTGCAGACCTTTCAACCTTTGAAAACATATTTAGGTCCAATCTGAAAAATGAACTTGAAAAAACCTTGTGATTCAAGCTCAAAACCTGAAGGGCTTTACCAACGGCAGACAGCGGAGGGAGGGTGCTAAGAGGGGACTGTCTCACCTTCTTAGAGAACGTTAGCCTTCTTTCTACGATAACATTTGATTGTAATAAAGTGCTTAAAAGCAGAAGAATTTTTCATTAAATGTCAACATTACTGTCACTTTTAGATGTACTTACTGTTGATAGACTATATCTCCTCAACTATAAGGCTCTTGTTCATAGATGTAGGCCTTGCGCTTTCAGAAGTTCCTCTTATAGAGGAAAACTGAGGTTTGGAGGGAGTTGGAAGGTCTGATATTTGATAGTAAATTTATGTCTAATAATGCCAGCTAGTGTTGATCCATGCATGCATAGTGCAAATTTAATCTGCTGGGGGACCACTTCCTTTGTATTGTAGCCAGGGGGCAGTTAGAAAGTGGTTGGGAAACACAGCCAACAGATAATAGTAAAATGAAAATAATAATCAATTTGTTTACAGTGGGCTGGAAATAGTTGCTAATCAAGAGCTATTTAAGGCCTACTTTACAAAGTAGCAGTTAATTAACGAAGTAGATGGCTAAAGTGTATAATTACATACAGATGAAATACAAAATACAAAAAATGGAAAATACAAAAAATGCTAAAGAAATTCTGTTTTTGCACCGAGAAGCACAGCATTATGTTCTTCCTTTACCATTTAGTAAATCCAATCTGAGCCTCATAGCACCTACATAAATGGAAGCTTCATTCTTCTACTTTCTAGTTTTTGTGCAAGTTTAAGCTTGGAGATTTCTTTGTTTCTAGAGACAGTTCATTCTACAGCTTTTTCCTAAGAAAATAAGTGCCATATCCCTGAAAGTGGTAGTTCAGGGTCTTAGAATCTTGATAGTGTATTCATTTCTAAGAGTATATTGGTTGTTTTTAGAAGCAGTTACTTTGTTCATAAATGTTGGGTTGAGACTATGTTGTGTATTAAATATCTCAGTCATTAGAACTTACAAATTCTTAGTGTGAATGGTCACAGCATTGTCTTTTTTAACATAGTTTCAAAGTCAGAAAGTGTATCTTATATACAATCCATAAGGCTTTTCATGGAAATGATTTATCTCACTAAGAATCCATATCAACAAGCAATAGCTACACTGTAAAATATTGAATGCCTTCACTGCATGTTTTAGCTTTTCAGAATCCATATAAAGAGCAATATGAGATAGAGCATGCAGCTTTTGGTTTGCTTTCTTATAAAGCATGTGCTCTAAAGGACAAATTGTTATCTAATATAACACTGAGTAACTTTTCTTCTGGACTCCCATAGATTAATTTATTGTTAGTTTTTATTGTTATGTTAGTGCTCTTCACATTACTGAAAATATTAAGTGGAATTTTTCCCATTAACCTTCATATAATTGTCTGAAAACCAATTAGATAGAATAGCAGTGTCATGCTCCAGTTTTCTGATAGTTTCCTCTTTGTTATTGTCACTTGATTAAGAGTTTCTATCACCAGCATAGTTAAAGATCATGCTCTCAAAAGCAAACATAAATATGTTGTTAATGTAGATATTGAATAGTAATTGACCAAGAACAGATTCTTGAGGAACTCTGTGATTAATTTTTCTCAGCTCACGGTGTGAGTATTAATTTTGACTTGTGGCTTTTGACCCCTTAGGTAGCTTTGTATATATCTTAATGCCTGTCTTGTGAAACCATATGCATCTTTTTTGCTCTTACAGATCTATGTACTTAAAGATATGCTATTATGATCTGATGAATACTAAGCAAGATCTCTGATGGTGAGAAAGCTGTGCTTTGAGTTTTTTGCAATAAATTAGATTCCCTGACTTTTTTCTAGGGATTTAGATATTTTGGAATGTATTTACGAGGAAGAGAGGAGCTCCTCCTACGTGTTCAAAATGAGCAGACTGTAAGTATAAGTTCTGGGTTTCATTCTGTATAAACATGGCAGATATTCAGGGTATGACTTGTCATCCTCCAAAATGTAACTATCATAGATCTTCAAATAAGCCTGGGGGCTTATTAAAGGGGGGCCTTATATGAAGGGGGTTTATTTCAAAGTTTGAAGTTTGTTATTTTCCTCCAAGGCTAACAAAAAGTGACATATTTTTCTCAATTAACTAAAATGAAAAATTACAAAAAGGTCATTTTGCAAACAACATCCATTAGTCAATAACAATTTCTTCATTATCATCACAAACTTTGTGTTCCACTTTGCTTTTTTATCTCCAGTCAAAGGAAGAAATGTTTCCTATGGGGGCCTCTTGAACTAATACAATTTTTGCAATTGTGCTCCCTCAAATAAAGCCCCATGGGGGCTTGTTTAAGGGGGCTTACTAGTAAAAATGATTTTTAGGTGGGGCTTATTCAAAGATTTATGGTATGCAAGGCTTAGTGAGTACCAGCCCTCGCTGCACCCAGTGTGCTGTCATTGTGATAATGGTCTCTTATAATCTGAATTGAATGAGTTTAGTTGCTGGTTTACCTTTTTAATTTTCATTCCTACCATTTCTTTGAATCTTCTATTATGGTAGATTCTGAAAGAACTATAAAATGTAGTGTACAACTGAAGCAGAACATCTCATCCGTATTTGCATAGCCGCTGTACTTTCCAGTATGCAATTTTCTAAATGGCTGTGGGTTGGTGCTATTTTCTACAGATTTTTATGAAACTGTTTTTTCTGATCCATTTAGTATATTGTTTTATTTGTGCCTCAATTTTTATTACAGTGCTCAGGGCACCACCCACTGGGCAGGTGTGAAAGTCAAGGAACTGAAAATGAGAATTCTGATTCAACAGATAGTTTTCCAGTAAGAAGAGGATTACCTAGAAACAGGCAGGTCTTTGCTATTTTTTCCTTTATTGCCCTACTCAACCTACTACACATTACCATGGTATTTACTTCAGTTATTTCAAGATTGAAATGTATGCCAGTTTTAGATGATTATTCCTTAGTTGTCTGATCATTGATTTAGTCTGAATGATTTTTATATATGCTCTCAAGCATGTGATAGGCTCCATGTGTAGTATTTTTTCTTTCATGTTGTGGTTCTTTTACGGTTTTGATACAATGCTGTTATTTTTTTCTTGACTTTGTTTGGCAGGGACTCATTTGTGCTCTCAAGGGATGCACAAAGAACGTAAGTTTGCATTCTTTGCTGCCTGTGTCATATGATTAGACGTTCTCTTTGATTTCTGTTAACTTGTTCTTTCCTTTTGGGGGAAACAGTTGAGAATTACAAGTAGTAGGTAAGTAGCTTTTATTCAAACAAGCTGAAAGCAGTAAGAAGCAAAAGCTATTTAACTTTTTATAATTATAATCAGAACCGTCTTAGCAGTAAAGCCATTAGAAGGATAAGTAATTATCATGTGAACCAGATAGGCACTGTGTTTAGATTGATCAAGAAGGGAACATTGTATCATTTGTTGTTTAAGTATTTTTGTTCCTAAGAAATTGAAGCCTTGGTATGGATTTTCATAACTTCACTAGAATATGACTCCAGCCCATTGGAGCACCTTTAGCAAGGTATATATCAAAATTGAAGTTATGGTTGATTTCTAGACTGAGTGGCTTTGAATTCCTGGCTATAGGCCTGCCTCCTGCAAGTCCTTGCAGTTCTGAAATATCACCAGTAGTAAGTGCCTTTTTGCTTCTTGCATTATAAATTTCTTTCCTAAAACTTAGCTTGTCAATTTCATTACTTTCTATGAGACTGATAATAATGGTTCAGCCCTGGCAATTGGTGTTGGCATACAGCAAAGCAATTGTAAATGCATAGACAATTTTCTTCTCTGATGGCAGAATTTTGCAGATATCACTTTGAGCAAAGAATCAAGTTTTCGATGTGAATTAATTGTTGTTTCATCCGTTATTGCAAGTTTTTTTCAGAAAAATGCCAACTACAGTGCTGAGGTAGTTCCAGAAAGCCTTCACAAGATATTTGTCACCATCTCCCCCCCCCCCACTCTCTGATTCCACAGGCTGATGGTTGCAGTTCCTCATGCCATTTGATGTATTATCATTTGAATGTAGATTACCATTTAGACAGATATTATATGTATTGCTGCTACAGTTCTACTGTAGTGCTGATGTGGCATGTTTGTCATTAATTCTGCCCTATAGCATAAGTACTATGCCACTTCATTATAGTTTGTGTGAAGTTCCAATTTTTAATCTATGCTCATGATTTAAGAAAGTAATGCCCAAGGAAATTCTCAGCAGTAGCATTACATTCAACACACAATACGCGTTTTTTATAAGAAAAAAGTTTAAGAAAATTAGGCTCAAATCGTTAAAATCTTAAGAAAATCTTGAGAAAATCACGAGGCTCAATTTCGAAAATTAAGTGTTTTATAGGCAAAAAAATCGATATTTCGTCGTTATTGCATTCAAAATGTTAAAGGTGGAATTCAGATTCATGTATACAATATTATTAACGATAGTGTAAACCACTCTAGCCAGTTTATTTCAGTAAAAGTTAAGAAAGATTTAAGAAAATCTCAGGCTCAATTTCGGGAAAAGTTAAGAAAATTGAGGCTCACGCAAAATAATGACTTTCTTATTAAAAAGACCTGTATTGCTTCTTTCATAGAGGTGAATCAATATAAAATATTGCTCTTGGCGAAATGTATTATATTTGCATTTCAGTTATAAATAGTCTATATAAAGAGTTTTAGAGGGACATATTGAAATTGAAGAAAATATAAAAAATGTATGATTATTTTGTAATATCCTTTTGCGAATCTATGCACGGTTTTTCCCTGGCACTTCTAAAAAAAGGACAAAGTTTCTCGGTCATTTTTAGGGAAGCTAGTCCTTCCTCTTTATTCAAGAACAGTTAAAGTACAGATATTTGTCCCTTTTCTTATAGGACAACTACACAACGCTGTTTTTGATTGCTTCATACGCTAGGTATAAATCACCATATGTCTGGGTGAGTTTCTGCATACTCATGAATATGCTATGTTATGCCTTTGTTGCTTTGTATTGCCGTATTACACCCTAAACTTCTTTATATTAATGTTCTTATCATCTATCTATATATACTATATATTAAGTATTCCCCTATTAGGTAAGGTCAAATCATGACAGATTAATCAAGTTATCTGACACTGAACCAGGAGAGCAGACAGTTATCAAGGACAGCCCTTTAAAACTACGAAGTATTCTTGATTGGTCCTCTAAAGGTATGATGTTCGCTTACTACTTTGTCACCTGATGTTCCAAGCTCATGATCGAATTGATTGTAAAAATTGTGCATTTGGTCTTCCAATGTGTATTCCAGCACTCTTCTGTATTAAATCTTACTTTCTAACACATGCGTGGCAAATTTGGTTTAGATATAATACTAGTATAATCATCATTTGCTAATTCATTCAAAATTTTTGTCTCTGGTGTGTAGTTTTTAAACTTTTGACAGATATAAAGATCTGGGATATAATTAGTGAAATTGTTCGCATAAACGTTCAACCACAACCAAGAAATCCATTTGCGATTGATCATTCGTATTTTGATAAGTTACCCCAGGAAGAATGTATCATAGCAACAGGTGCCATGGCAGACTTTTTGCAAAGGGTTCTTAGGAAGGATCACAGTTTCAATTCTCTGGGTAAGTGATGTTTTAGATGCAGTATAGGAGGTATAGCAACGCCTCATAATGCTAGTTTGACGTTAATATTGTTACTCTGAGACGTTTGGTTTGTGATGTTCACCCTGAGGCATTTACTCCGAGACGAACGCTCGGAGACGCTCACCCGCATGCTCACCTTGAAATATTTGAACTGAGATACACTCTAAGATTTACATCATGAGACGCTCATGTTAAGACATTTGCTCTGAGATATCCATTGTGAAGTACTTAGTCTGAGACGTGGGCTTTGCGGCGTTTACATTAATTACCACAAATTTCAGTCCGAAATTTGAAACGTCCGAAATTTTGGTGTCCGAAATTAAAAATCGTTCAAAATTTATCGAGATCATCTTTTTTGCAGTTTTTTTAAACAGTAGTAGCTTCACCCAGTATTTTCTGCATAAAGTTGTGTTTTTTGACATCTTTAATCATGTTGGTTCTTCCTGGCAATTTGATTGTTATTTTTCACATTTATCTGTAGGAAAGGTAACAAGACTGAGGCGGTAAAAACAAACGAGGGGTTGGGGATCTAGCCAAAAATTTTTTAATTTCGTTTTCTACAGCTTATTTTCAACTCCTGGATATGGGGCTTCAGGAGCTTTTTACAGAATTGAAATATCTCTTTATTGCAGAGATATCGATGCGCAAAGATGGGGGAGAATGCGTCATACATTATAAGTTCAGAATCCTGCGGGATGTAACTAAATATCCCTAAAATCTTTCTCCAAACAAATTGAGGTATTTGGGCCTTTTCATGGATCAAAAAAGGCTAAAAAGGTTAACATGTGGCCCATTCTATTACATAGTACCTTATTGGGCAACATTTTTGTTGGGCGATGTTTTGTCACTCAGGCAAAAATTTGTCACTTTCGCCTGACAACGTTTCTCCTGATAAGGTAAGTGGTCCGATTTGACGCGTGCTCCTCAAGCTTGGCATCATGATATCTGCAACGGAAAACATCTTTTGACTCCACAAACGTTCCTGAATACATGCAACCCCAACATTATGAATCAACCAAAACCTCAAAATCGACCTCAGACCCCCAGCCCCTTAAAAGGATAGAGTCCACTTATATTTTTAACTGATTTTTGAACATTATTAGACCCCTTTCATCAAAAGGGGACACCAGTGTTTTTGAAAGTTTCTATTAGTTTGGATTGAATTATGTCCAAAATGTGCCTAAAATCCTTAATTTTTTTCGAAATTTTGTCCGAAATTGCCCGAAATTCATATTTTGTCTGGAATTTAAATGTCCGAAATTTCATAGTCCGAAATTGTTGGTAATTAGTATACTCCGAGGTCTTGTGATGGCTCCTGTACTTTTGTAACTAAAGCGAAAGAGCAGATTGGTTGCGAGATTTTTCTTCAAATGTGAAAATGGATTGGAACATTTCTGGAGTCCTGGTGTATTATCAGCAGTGCTCCCACGTTCAAGGAAATTTCCTATTTAGGGAAATTTGAATGTCCACAAGGAGAACAAAAGGAAATTAGATTTTCAAGGAAAAATCAAGGAAATTCTCCATTTTCTAAAGAACTTTCAGGAAAACCGTTTTTCAAAGAACTTCCACTGGTTTTGCAACCAAAATTTTCCCTCATTTTCGGTGTGTTTTCCCATTTCGCCAACTTTCCAAGTTGTGATTGAATTTGGTGTGTAGGATGATCAAAAGAACCCAAATGTGGCAGCCTCACATTTTTTGCATGATTACATCTATGATCTAAAAAGTTCAAAGAGTCGCATGTTGTTGCTATTGTTTCAATATTTCTCACAAGGTGGGCACTTTTTAGGATGCTCCATAACTACCAGAGCTTTTTAATCTCTAGCTTTTCAGTTTTGCACATGCTAAGTAGTACATATCTGTATGACACCAAAAGTTCAGATGGTGGTTTTGAGCTATCTGGAGTAGTGCCAAAAAGTGCTTAACTTCTCACAAAGTAACCTCGATATGTTAACAGAGTAGAACTTTGCAACTCCAAAGCACATTATCTTGTCGAGGAAAGACTTAAAAGATCAACTTTTGCATTATTTGAATGCATAACCCGTAAACCAGGTTCAAAGAAATATCAAGGAAAAAACTTTATCTTGACTAGGAATTTTGTTAAAAATAAGGAAATTTTCAGGAAACCCAACCAGACAAAAGGGGAAGCGCTGATTGTCAGTCCGTTCACAGCGAACAGTAAAATTAACAGCACTCATTCGTTATTTTAGTACACACAGTGCTTTGTCGTCCATTTCTTCCACAGAAATTGTTAAGTATTCACAAGTCAATATACAGTATTTTCATTGAATAACATTACTTTTGTCATTATTTTATTTCATTTATAGTTTCAGCCGATTTGCATGAAATCCTTAAACGACATTTCCAAGAACTACAGTCATGGGCCTGTCAACCTGCCACTCCGAAGTCACCAGTTTATCAAGGAAGGTACAGTGTGGCGAGCTACGGATCCTAAGGTTATTAAAGAAACAGATGTAAAAGTAAAATTGTTTGCCGATATTTTTATGAAGTATTATGACAATTTTTTCAAGATTCGATTTGTAAAAATTCCAAGTAGTCTGCCTAATTAGAATGTGGATATGCTTATTAGTAGCTATGGCGATTTCTGTAGAAGTTTTGAAAGCCAAGTTTTCATTCACTTACAAGAATTTGCTTAGTATAATTATTGTGAGTAGTACAGTTATTTAATGTTGTATAAAATAAATAATATTCCCTCGTACTTGCTTGCAACGTAATGGATAGATGTCACTTGACTTTGTAATATTCTTGGGCAATGAAATTGCTCTGTACCCCACACCCAGCGATCACCGAGTTAAAATACAAAGTGTTTAGCGAGCCATGGCAACAATTTACTTCTTTGAAGGGGACAAATGCATTTTACAACTAATACTTCACCCCCAGATCCCATGTTATTCATCTTTTTGAGTTGTTTTGTATCTAAGTGGATTCAAACTTATGCATTCTACAAATTCTTTGAAACGCGCCATTTTGATACTTTCAAAATGCCTGAGACTTTGGTATGCACTTTTCACGTTCTTTTATGTGGGTAGGGGCAGTGGCAAAACCGATTTAGGTTAGGGTAAGGACAACCTCTGAGGGCCCAGAGCTTTTGAGATCCCGAGGGCCCCCGCAGAAACTTCCAGAGACAAGTTTGTTTATATTTTTGAGGGAAAATTAAGATGGGGGCCCCCAATCTTACTTAATTCCTAAGGACCAAGAGTGTCTCTGTTGTGCCACTAGGTGGGGGGGGGCGGGGCGGAACCCTCTCGAGCTTTGTACATAAAGTCCCGAAGCATTATATTTGCTTATCGAAAATTTATTGTTCCGTGACGAGTTAGGCATATCTCAAATTGATCGAAGATTGTTTTGAGTTTAGCGTTTTGAGTTTATAGATGATCTAATTGCAAAGGTTGCCTTATTATCCTTAGTATTTAAATTGCGTTATTTATCTTGAATTAGTTCTTTAACAGGCATTGGTTAGTATTGTAGTAGAAGTTTACCAGTGCAAATCACTTCGTAATCATTTTGTTTTGTTGACGTTTTCTCTTTGTACTGATAATGATCTCTCTGCCACAATGATATAGGAAGCTGGAGAACAATTTTGGATTTAGTTGTATGGACTATAAAGCAAGGGATGCCTGTAAAAGTAATGGGATATGGCAAATCCACAGGGCACCAAAGTTATCATTTTAATGTCACATAATTTATAAACTGTTGAGGTGATGGAAAAGTACTACACGCAGTAGGTTACGTATCACCCTCTCTGTCCCCCGTTGAAATAGAGCATGGATGCGGCCACCCCGTTGTCCCCTTCCTACAGGCTCCCATGTACATATACATGAGGGCTGTTTGCTCGCATTTACTAAATAAGAACACGTATTTTTATAAGAAAGTTTTTTTTGGCTAAGTACTAAGACTTTCTTAACTTTTCCACGATTCCAGTATCGACACTTTCGTAAGACTTTCTTGGCAAAAATTTTTTAGCTCTAATGTTTTGCGCATGGACATTAATGGAAAGTGAAATAGCTCCATGTATACCTGAAGTGATGATAAATCTTGGTAAATAACAGAATTTAAACTGCTAGAGCGTAGCCAACATCACATAGATGGCATTTTGTACACCGAGAAATCGAATTTTAAATGCATAAACACTAAAACGCTTTTTTAAGTCTCAAAAATGCAGTACTGAACTTTCTTAACTTTTTGAACAGCAGAGTACTACTTTCTTATAAGAAAATAACGTGTATCACAAATCACAGTCATTTAGGCAAATGAATGACGCACTATTTTTCGTTGGATACAGGTGATGAAACAAGGGGCTTTTAAATATATATGTATACATTTCATAATAATTTACAGGTATTTCCTAAAATTTCCGTTATTAGAAAAAACAGAGTATGAGTGAAACTATGGATTCACAACAGAAATTGTCACTGCGGAGGATAATTTCAGCGCCAAATGAAAACTGAATTGTAGCGGGAAGATGGTAGCTTGCTTTGCGACATTGATATGATAGCTGATAGCTAACGTAAATGGAGGCAGTATTTACGAGGTAGGAGTAATGAGATGTGCCAAGCTCTTAAGTGAGTTTAACGCAGTAGTGCTCAGCTATCTAGTACAAAGCGGAATCTAAACAAGCAGCACAACAACGAAAATCCAGTATATCTTAACTAAGGCAGCTTACAGTACGCACGACTCGTGTAAACCGACCTTTTCTCTTTGTTACTAAGTCGCCATCTACGGAAACAGAAATTTTTACAACACTCGTGTAAAGACTGAAATGGTTTAATTAAGGTTTGTCTGACATCAAAATAACGATATCTGCATGCCACATATTTGTGTTGTGATGCTCCTCGATTGGATTGAAGTTGACCGAAAAATGATTAAAATGTACAGTGTAGATAGAGCACTTCTATATACAACCTGGCTGAATAATTGGGAGCAAGTCCCCACCCCTCCAGTGTCTACAGGCCTGATGACAATAAAAGTAAGCTAATTAGTTTTCAATTGCATCAATATGTTCCCTCAAGTTACATCAACATTTAGATATATATGAGAAAATGCCCCTTTTTGTTGTTTGGAAAGTAGCAAAGTTATATGTATCATGCTCAAATACCTTGCAGCCTTTTACACATTAAGAGTTCCATGCCCCATGCTCTCATCTGCACATCACTGATATGTAGCAAACCACATGCAAACTTAGCACCCTGCCTCTCTATTTAACTTCATGCTTCACTATTTGACTTCTTGCATTAATCTAAGTATACTAGCATGGGATCATTTGCCATAAAGCAAGGCTCTTTTGCGATTAGCTGTTACACATTGGAGAGATCCCTATTCCAACTTCACCAAACTGGTGGATTATTTTTGACAGTTCCTCATCCCACATCATATCCTCATATGCTTTTAGATCTTTCTTTGTCAGTCTTTTTTCTGAATTTACTAAGTTCCTTTGAATAAATTGTCTATGTATTCTAGCTTAGCTTTTCATATTTGCCAGAAAAATACATTTTTCATACTCAATATCCTGAAAATCAAAAGAAGCACTCTTTCAGTACTCTTTGACACCAAATAGCAGGGGGCTCCTGTTTGCAGATATTTGAACATTTCACCACCCATTTCCATTTATTAAATACCCCCAACTACACAATTTAAAAAAATATCCAGCCTCCCTTCTTCTACCAAGTTAAAGATGTCAAAGTTTTAAAAAGGATCAGTAAGTAAAATACATTGGCTTTGTCAATTTATTTTACTAACAACTACAAATCGATACTAACAACAAAGGAAATCAAAACAAACTATATACTTTATACTCAATGTTAACAACCAATTGCAATAATTTTTAAATGTTTTGGTCCCCATGCTGTCTATTGAGCATTGACCCCCCAACTATTGGCAACCCCCCAATTTATGCTTTTTAGCACAAAACTAGCCACCCTTATTGTACCCCCGTACTATTTGGTGCCAAAGAATATCTTTCATGGTGCAAGTTTGTGAAAATGATACCTGACCAATGTTTTTGGTCAGAGTTAGTTGTATTGATAGCATGTTATTTTTCTTTATAGTTCTCAGCCATTTGATGAACAACCTCTTAGTGGTGCATTCTATTACCCAACTCAAGCAAAAGATATTCCATTTGATGACAAAAAGGTTTGTTCAAATAGTCTAGGATTTATGGCAGGCTTAGATGGTTGAACAAAATCTAGTGTTGCAGGATATGACTTTAAATAACAAATTGAGGAATAAGAGTTGTGGTGTCTTACAGTTGTCATAAACATGGGGGGTTGGTAAAATGCCCTATGTATTGAAAATAAGGGATGGGCTGTAATAGACAAGAGTGGAATAGAAATCACCATAAAGGGCCGTTGAGAGAATTCTGACACCCTGGGGCAAAAGGGAAGGATGAGGCCCCCTGTGAGAGAAATGAGCAGAAAATTTTCAGGGTCTAGAAACTAACTTTGGAAAATTACTGCTGGTTTACTTTCTGAGGCCCCCCAGATCTTGAAGCATTGAGTATTGTGAGGCCCTTGGACCTTGAAGCCCTGGGGGAATTTGCCTCCTGCCCCCTCTCAGTGGCCCTGGCACCATATAATGGCTTCTATAACTTGGATTGGGGCTTGTACTATTCCCTAGGCAAAGCGACAGGTAATAACCATGAGATAGGTTGTAATAAACAAAAGTGGGGTTAGAAAACATCATATGCTTGGAAAATGAAATTAAGTTTTTAAGAATAACTTTAGTACTTTTGTTGCATGCTAAAAATGTTTCATTCATCCTCTCTCGTAGTTACATCACCAATAGTGTAACATTCAACTACATTATCAGTAACTCCCTTTTCAAGTCCCCAACTACCAGCACTAATTTTGTGTCTGGGCCAGCTGATGTCTTCCTGGCTTACAATTAGCAAATAAAAAAGGGAATTTGCATTAGGAGTGCTGTGATATACACTTTGTATAAAACAATTAGATGAGGGGTATCTATTTGAGTTCTATCTAACTTCTACTCTTTTTTTAACTTTTTCAGCAATGCCTCAGTCCTAATATGAAAGCAAGANATTCACTAGTGGTGCAGATATGCTTGTTCCAGGTGATTTTATGACTTTGCAAAGTACTCTGCAGGCTGATTTCATTCCTACCAAAGATTCTGGAATGCATGCAAACTCTGGATCATCTGAATTTGAGGAAACATGGCCCAGCACTGATGCAACAGGGAGCACAAAAGCAGAAACCCCTTTACAGCTTGATCTTAGGGCAGATGGTGTATATAATCAGGCCAATAAAGAGACAGGAAAGTCAATTGCTAAACAGGAAAATTTAGAAGCTAAGAGTACAATTGCAAGGTAGTGTTTATAGTTTTCTCTACTTTTATTGTCTTAGAGCATTAGTTTCATTTTGCTTACTAGAAATAAATCATTGAACTCCCCTGTTGTTGGATGTTTGCATTGGTAGTTATTAAGAGATGAAATCCTAGCTTGTTGAGTTGTACTATTGTTTTTGTTTGCTGATTGACAGCTATCCTTAGCATGCACTCTGAATCCATAATTATTAATTGGTAATCCACAATTCTCTTGTTACAGCAGCACACATATGTCACAAAAATTTTCTGATTACAAAATTTACTTCTCATGATGTACAACAGCCAAGCACTTCTTACCCAGTCTTATACCCCAGCAGGTTTTTTGGAACAGTAGCAGTATAACTGCTTACAATTCTTTGAGAGTCACACGCCTCTATGCTTATAATGTTATATATTGTCACATCAAATGCTTGTAATGTTGTAAGCAAAGTTACATATCATTCATGGATTTTGGATAGATAAATGAGTGCTTTTGCAAGAGAAAATCACACTATTCCCTTGTACAAACACAGTTCTGTTTTATGTATCAAGTAACTTTCTTGACTTTCCAACAGATACATCCACAGATTCCGGAGTGAGCCCCCAAAAAGCAGAGCAGAAAGAACTGGAGTTGTTGAGGGGATAGATGATGACTTTTGGTGGGCAAAAGAGCCAAGTAGTTCTTCAACCCCAAAAGATTCTGATAGTTCCACCTTCAGCCCCCCAGTTCAGCTCAGAGAAGCTATACAGAGAAATAAAAGTTCTGCTAAAAAGCCACCTGCAAGTCCAGAGAAAAAAACAGACATTTCTGGAAGGAAAATCAAACGTGATAAGGTACTTTTTCCTCTGTTGCCATAAAATTGATGAATAAATATACACAGGTTTTGAAAGGAGCCATAGGAAATAGCCATACTCTAGCATGAATTGAATGTATTTCTACTTCCAGAATATCATCTAATTCGATTACAAGATTGAAAAGTAACTAACCCAATAGCTATTGCATATTTCAATTCTTCATTTTCACATCAAGGCCGCAAACTTTGGGAGAAATATATGTATGTATGTATAAAAGTCTTTATACTGGATAACACTATATGATTCATATGATTGATGCAAATAGTGGTCCAGGTTTTGTAAGAAATAAATCAATACATGAATGAACAAATGTACACTATTTACTTAAAAGTGTTATTGTTCTTATTTATGTAATTAGAGAAAGTGGATTATCTCTATCTTTTAACAAAAATCAAAATTTAAAAAATTGGGTGCAAAAATTAGGGGATGTTACAAATTATGTTAGATTTTCTTAGCCATAGGTAGCACAAGTGGCAGATTAAGGATTCATGTGGCAGATTAAGGATTCATGTGGCAGATTAAGGATTCATGTGGCAGATTAAGGATTCATGTGGCAGATTAAGGATTCATGTGGCCCGGGGCTGAAGTCATCTGTGGAGCCCTTGTTTGAAGTATTTACATGTTTTCCTGTGATTTCATTTCAATTTTTTCTCAGACACGAGGCCCCTTCAGGGTCATCAAAAGCATGGTGCCTGGGGCCATGTCCCCTCTTGCCCCCCTAAAACTGCCACTGGGTAGCAACATATTCAAATCCAATTCAAAATTTGGTTCTGCAATATGATAATCTCTAATGTTAGTTTCCGATTACAGAAGACTATGGTTGATTACAAGCAAGGCAATGATTTGGATTCTGATGTCGATAGAATGCAGAATAGAGCACAGAAACTCATTGAAATAAGGTAACTTTCTATCACTAGCTGATATTCTCTATTTCCGCCTCGCTGAGCAAAGTGCTTTATCTCCTATCGCATTGTTATTGCATCAATGACATGTCAACTCATTTCAGTAATACACGTTTTGCTTAGAAGAACCTTGGATCAGCACCAGGTACTAAAAGTTTCTTAATTTGACATGAAAATTTTCGAATATTAGTCCTAAGAGTTTCTTAATCAGTCTCTTATTTTCAGGACCGAAAACCGAAACTCTCATTATTGTTTGAAACTCGAACACCTCTGGATGGATATAAGCGCTTGTCGTCACAAAAAATATCCAAGCAGATCAAAATCAGAAGTTACAATCTTTTCTAAACAAAAATCATTCAATTTAAAATCTTTTTATACCAATTGAGCATGCACAGTTTCTTAATTTTTTGATCAACCTAATACGCTCCACCATGAAATGAAACAGTCATGAATACAATTATGAACTTTTGATGTCAATGCTAACAAAATGCCAGAGTTCAATGGCACTCCTATTTTTTGTGATTTTTGTACTTATTGCTAGGAGTCTGATTTAACCAGGTGAAGCAGTGAACCCTGAGTGAGAATGCCTGGCTATTTTTTGGTGTAACTAAGTACCTGTACCATTCATATTAACATTGATACCAAGTATATATAATACATGATATCTCATATTTGCATTATTTTAATGCTACATTTCTTGTCATGTCTTTCATATATCTTATGTTATCAGACATCAGTTTATAAACAGCATAGTACTAGAACTCTAAAATTTAAGAAACTGTTAAAACTACAAGGGAAGAGCTAAGAAACTTTAGACAAATACTCCATTGAAACAGTTACCTGGTTCGACGTGAAGCTGAATCAAAACAGTGTAAACATGTGAACATGATATTGCTTTAGAATTTAACTGGTGCTGGCCCATTTTGTTTGTTACAATACTAATAGTTTGTGTTGTAAACTTTATGTTGTTGTGAATCAGTTCAAGACTTGACAATAAACTAAACTCTCGTTGGATATATAATAGCATTGAATCAACCCAATATTTACATTATTTACATAAATCTTGTTCTATGTTGAAACTCTGAACTTAAACTCGTAACGTTGCACTACTGGATGCGTACTCTTAATCTCAACTCGTAACTCTTCTGTGAACTATGAACTGCAAAGCGAATGCTAAGCTTGATATACGACGAATTGCGGAGGAGTGCTACACGTGACAAAGTACCCAACAGTTTGTTCTTGAGCATGATTTCTTATAGAAAAAAAGTTATAGTACCAATCACGTAGTACGTCAGTTGTAGTATATCAATCGTCTTACATCATTCTTTGTTATTTATTATACCTTTTCAGTCATATAAATAGTTTTAGTTGCGCAACAGCACTGTTACGGCTGCATGTGGAATGATATACCTGTTGATATACGAGAGGCCTCAACTCTCAAATGCTTCAAAAAGAAATTAAAAGCACATCTATTGGCTGATCAAAAATAATCACTGAAAACACGACCCCCTGGAAGAGCAGCAATATTAGTATTACTCGCCATTATGCCTGTTAAATTTTTTTTCTTGATATATTATTTAAAGTTTATATATGCATATGTAGTATTTTAGTTGCTGAAGGGCTGTTTTTTTAGCGTATAACTAATCGATTACATTACATGTGTATTTATTCTAGTGAAAGTACACTGACCACCTCGTCCTCAGATATCCAACCCTTATCTCAATTAGAACGAAACAAAGATATCGTTCCCACTGCCTCTATTCTACGTTCAAACAATGTGGCAGCGAAATATCTTACGACACACAGTCAGAGGCCCCGTCCCGAAGAAGATATTTTGTATCAATGGCGTCTTGCTCGCAAAATGGAGAAAGCAAGGCAAGGAAGTGGTTCTTTTTCAAAACTTCCCTACATGCAGGATAAAATAGTTGATGGTATCTTAAAAAGTGGAAAAGACAGTACACACAGTATTAGTATTCCAGGTTGCGTTTCCATTTTTTGCTTTTTATTCAAATGTAGAGTTTGACGCATCTGTTGTGAAACGAGCAAAACTCAAAGCTCCTTTTAAATTCACATCCTTTTTACAAGAATGTTTTTTCGCCCTCAGTATTGAAGCTCTTTTTAAGTTTTTCACAATTACAGCATCAAAGCTTTCTGAACAACGTTCTTAGCAAAGTTCTTGGGTTCCAATCCTTTGCGTATTCACGTCAATGGGAAGTAAACAACTCCATTCACATTAGAAATAATGATAAATGTTTACAAGTAACAGAAGTTAAACTATTGGAGAGTAACCAGCATAGCATACGTAGCATTTTCTACACATAATTCGAATTTTAAATAAATATGTACGTATGAACTTCCATAGATTCAAAGTCCGGCATTCTGAACTTTTTGAGCAGTCGAGTACTAATGACATGAAGCAATTACAAACTTTCATTACCAGACTAAGTCCCTGGTTATATTCTGGAATTTTTGTTCTCAGCAGGTGTGGCAAATTAGTAGGCAAGCCTTAGGCCCCGTTTACACTGCTACGGATCACTGGTTGATCCGTACCACAAGTGGTGCGGATTGGCCTTTCGTCTGCACTACTCTCAGCAATCTGCAATACAGGTGGTGCGGTTCGTTTGATTCTTTTTCATAAAAGTGGGATTTTTAGGCTCCATCTACACTGCTGCAGATCACTTTCTGATCCGAACCAAAAGTGATCCGTAGCGGTGTAAACGGGGCCTTAAGATGAGTCTGAAAAGATTTTTTAATACATTTTTCTCATTTGAACGATAGCTTAGACTTTTCACTCATACAGAGTGACATAGTGTTAACGGATTAANAGCCAAAATAATATTTCTAGGGTGTGGATTTAGAACAGCTCTGAATTTTTTGTGATGCCCTAAAATTTCATAAGATTTTACTGTAAGTCCTTTTCCTATGATGTCTCTGAAGTATTTTCTGCAATATGCGCATACAAGCATCTTCGAAAGTGTTTGTTACAAGTTGTACCGCTTCTTCCATCAGATAACCCACTTGACTTTTCAGAGAAGCACGACAAGAAGGGCGAAATAAAGGAAGTGAATCCAGCTGCTATCCACAATGACAAGGATTTATGTAGAATGTTACCTAATCAAATGGAAGACAAGAAACTTGCAGGCCGTTGCAGATCTGCGAAGGAGGAGATGACATCAACATACATACATCCGTCGATTGGTGAGGTCAACGTGAGTTACAACAATGTATCAGCTCATATGCATACTGAATGCGATATACTGCCATGTCCACATAGAAACAGTAGAGAAATTGACATATGTGCTAGCGAAGGAGCATGCCCTAAACAGGATCAGATCCTGCGAAGGTCCTCTTCTGATAATCCAGTTGAAATAGCCATACCAGTTGTGGGCCTGTTCGCTTCTAATGGAACTACTGACATTGTAAATGAAAGAAGAACTGAACCTAACTTAGACACGGGTGATAGGCTTGCTGACGATAATCGAAGATTTAACGAAAGGGAGAAACGGTTAATCGAACCAAAAGATAAAAAATGTACTGCTGCTAATGAACAGAGTAGTGACGTAAGTGAACAGAAAGATGAAAAGTGTCCAAGTAGAGAGCTCCGTGAAGATAGCACTGAAAAGGAGGAAGGCCTTTGTATTACAATACAGAGCAGCATGCAAGATGTTTCGATTAAAAATAATGATAAAAAATCAAAAATTGCAGAAGCAATCGATGAGGTAAGCACAGTCACGCACTTCTTCTTTCTCGTACATTTTTTAATTTCCGTATGGAAGAAGTCAAATGATTACCCAAATTGGCTGCACAGTTTTTATAAGAAATAAACTCCCTCTGGCTTCAGCCTGGATGTTTCTTAGTATATTTTGTCAAATCCAGCCTTAATTGTTTCTTTAAATTTAAGACTTTCAATTTCAATAACAACCCTGATTAGGCAATTGTGATACAAAAAGGAGATGTTCAGGTTGTGAGGCATGTATTGGATGTTGCTTCTATTTTCGTTCTAGTTTTATCAAAGGCTTTCATGCTAAATATTGCTTAGTTTTTGCCTAATTTCAGCCTCATGATTCTTATAGACATGTTTCTTATAGAAACCCATTCCTTTATGAAATATGAACATCTAAAATTTTGTGAACCTTTGCATACTACAAAAGCCGAGTAGTTTGGTTGTTTGATCTCTGTCTACTGTGCAGGAGGTTTGTGATTCGAGGCACACTCAAGCCTTCGCTGAATACTCAAGCCTTGGCTGAATGCTCAAGCCTTGACTGAATACTCAAGCCTTGGCTGAATATTCGCGCACTTCTACCCAGCAGCGATTGGGTACCTGATTATGGCAACACTGGGAAGATAAAGGTGACCTGGAAGAAACCTTACGGCTACATGCCAATAACCGGGGAAGTTTGGTCTCTAGCAGACACTTCCTTATATTGGGATCATTCACCTGTTACGTAGCACCTCTAGAGGGGGAGGATACGTTGATTTCTTACGCTATTAGTTAATTTCTATGGAGAGCTATACCACAGAGCGTTACGACAGGAGGAGGGAGGTCTCAAAACGGTAAATTTAGCGTTACGTAACAGGTGAATGACTCCTATGCCAAAGTATATGGGACCCTATTTTTACCATTGCATAATCTAAACGATGGATCGGGTACCCCTCGGTTGAGAGAACCATTGATGCCCCATGTTTTGAAATGTATTTCCACGAAAGTCATAGAATACTTTTAGCAGAGAATACGACAAAATGCAGGTATTACTTTTAATAAGTATGTGTTGTGGCAAATGTAAGCGATATGTCGATGCCTTCTATTTTGGAGAACTTTCAGCTAAGATTTTTCTGTGAACCAGGGAGCAACAGTCATCAAAAGGGCCATAGCTGGCTCGCGAGCCATAGTTTCCCAACCCCTGGTCTAAACCCTTCGCATTTTGTCTACACGGCACAGTTTTAATACAGGTTTTAGCTTTGCGTTTCATTTTCAGGTAGTTTCAGAAAACCTGTTTACTGCCTCCTTATCTAGAAACTCTCCTACAATTAAACCGAGCGACTCAGAAGATCCACGTGACACATTTCTTTCTGTCGGTGAGATGTTGTTCTTGTATTCTTTCATAGAACAATAATTTTAGCTGCATATCCTTTAACGTTGAAGTACTCTTAAGTGCCAAATAAACGGGGGGTCCTAATAGACAGGGGGGTTGGAAAAATTCCGAAATGTAATAAACGGAGGGCTGGAATTTGAGAAAAGGATTTAAATGATCATGCAAGGATGGAAAGGACAAAAACAGGTTTCCATAAAGCATAAACAAAATATATACAGCATTACACTATCTTGCAATGAACGTTGGGTGTAAATTGTACTAAAAAAAGAAAAGGAAATGAAACGAGGTGTTTGTAAAAATAGTCAATTTCCTTAAAATAATAAACGGGGGTCCTAATAAGGTCTAGGGGGTTGGAAAAAAATGAAAATTAATAAGCAGGGGGTGCGTTTATTTAGCACCTGAGAGTACATCTAAAAATGGCTACTTTGCAAAGGCTTGATATCCGAAGCCAAGTTTCTGCATCGCTTGTTGAACTGCAAAAATAGTATGAGATAATAATTTTTAATTTCTCAGGAATTTTGTTTTTTTTATATGTCGCCATGAAATGTTGAAAACTGAGCAAAATATGTGAGGCCTATTCTGTGGCTAGTGAGCATTTTTTTTGGTGGCATAGAATGACTGCATGATATTTTCATGAGAATTGCGTGCTACTTGAAACTCCCATTTTTTTAGATTTTGACTCATCAGATGGTGAATTCTCAGACGACGAGGTGTTAAAGATCCTGCGCCATAGAAGAAAATGCTATAAGCAAGCGTTAAAGTGAGACAGCGTCTTGTATTCTAAATTCAATGCACCTCAGTTTCTAGTTGTTATACCTGTCTTAGCTTAATGCTTCTTGCAATTGTTAGTTACAGTGCCCCACCAAGTTAGCACTCTCTTCTACCATCACCCACTTTCTACTAAAGTTCCTTATTTCATAGTTCTCTTGATTTCTCAGTGTTTTCGCTCTAATGGCCCTCTTTTGTATACTCAATACTATATTTTACTTACCATTGCGTTTCATTTTCTCCCCCATTAGTCATGACAGATGCATAACTCCTATCACAAATATCACGATGATTATTTTTTTCAGCGAAATTCGTATGGTATTGGATGAATTTCCAAGTGCAGAAGATTAGTTCTCAATAGCCCGCTTGAAATGCTTCGACTACACTGAAATAATACGTACGTTTCTGTTTTATCAAATCACACATGTAGTGCATATTTTCTTGTCTCTACATCGTTGAAAATATTCTAGCTGAGGCAGTGCCTCCCACATCGTTTGAAATTGAATATTGTCTACAACATTTTATATCATAGTCATGTTTTATTTCACTCTCATTTTTTGCCAACTCTGATTATTTTCATTGTCAATAACATCGCACCCTTCAAAGAAAATAGTCATCAATATAAAACTACATCGCAGTTCATCCTGCTATTTGGGATGTTATAAAATATCCGCTTTGTCTATGTTTCTTAGCTACTTTTGCATTTATAACAAATTTACTTGAGAAGTTTCATCTTCCTGTCCTCTACTCTGAGACTTGTGACAGGCACATAAACATTTGGAGGTTCAGATGTCCGGTAATTATATATGGTTCCAGGGCTGCTTTGTTGCAATTGTACCCAACTGCTTTGTGACTGTACGCTTTCCTTACGTCAAAAACATGGGGCTCCACCAGTAGCTATCGAGTCCCTCAAAAAGCACAGAATGTGCATTGATGTGACATGAGTGATTGTCAATGCACCGTTGCACCTCTCTTTATGGAGTACTGGCAGTGGTACATAAAGCTCATTGCGCGGCTGCAGAATCTAAACGTAAACTTACGTCGAAATCATCCAAGGAAAGCTTTACTCCTCAACAAGATATCCCTCGTTTCCACATTCATTTCCCGCACGATGTTAATTTCAAATTATTAGCTCTGTAGAAAAAGTCCCAGATTTCAAAGTGTCACGTCATTTTTGCTTATTTATACTAGGTACAAATTTAGTGGCATACTATTTTAAAATTTGCTCTGTTTATCGCAGAATAAATAATTCAAAGAGAAACAATACAAATGCACTAAACATATTCGTAGCTTTGCTAACATTTTCTTACGGAATTGTATTACAAATTATGATTGGATATTGTCACAAACCCAAGAATTGCAGAAAGAGAGAACTCTCTTTACTTAAATCTTTGTAGACATTTAAAAGAATAGCTTCATGAAAACTGACGAAAAGCTCGCGTTCCACCCTCAACCTCCATTACGCCTGTGCTCACATTTGCTCGACTTTGTACTTGCTTTCTACATCTCTCCTGATACTTTCTCCTCTCTCCAACTTCAACTCTAACTCCAACTCTAACCCTCAACTCTAGCCCTGAACTCCTATCTCTAACTCTAACTTAAGTTATATATATATATATATATATATATATATATATATATATATATATATATATATATATATATATATATATATATATATATATATATATATATACTACATGCGAGTAAACGTAAAATGATGACTAAGTATTACTCATAATTACAAACTATACGAAACTAAGCTATGAAAGCGTTGGAAAGGAAAGGAAGGACATGCATAAATAATACAACTAATGATGTAAAACTAAGATAAAATTAACTATGGTAAAATATACATGAAGAAACTAATGATAACCAGGTTATCGATAAGGCCTAACAATACTGGGAAGCTCTCACACCTACAATCTAAAAATAAGAGGAGTGCGCAATTATCATACAACAAACATGATGCAAACATTAACGCACAAGCTAAAGGGCAACACTATACAAATACTGTACAAAACAAACAAACATAAAATGAATAACCTAATCAAATACACTACGCAGGAGCATACTGGGTATGTGACAATATAAATAACGTGAATTAGAACAGAAAGAAAAGTAAAAGCCAACATGATGCAGTAGATGTCATCCTAAATCAGGATGGCCAACCAGAGAGGCTGCGAGCCACTGTCAGAAACTAGCTTAGTTAGCCTAGTCTCCGACTTGGTAGAATTGTGAGTAGAAAAACAAGTAGATTTGCTTGAGAGGACTGTATTCACAATAATAGAATCGACTACCAACTGACATAGATTCCTTGAGCTAGAGTTGATTTTGACAGTAGTTCTCCGTCTACAAACATATGTGCGCTCTGCACATTTCCTACCCTATAGTTACAACTTACTCGCTTTTGTACAATTCCTGAAAGTATTTCTAGATATATACGTAATGCGTTATAAAAGTATAATTACGTTATGTACGAATTTATAGTTGTCTACGTATCATAAACACCCTCTCTAAGCTAAGCATTATTACGTAATCACCATGGCAACTTATATACAATCACCTTTGCACGCGGCGGTCTAAAACTATCCTAATACGTAATGATTTGTTTTATCCTATTATCTAATTACTAAAAATAAACACCAAGAATAAATTGCTGTGATATAATTGTTCACTAGGTAATAGCTGTTCTTTATTCACTAATATATGAGTTCACATACCACATTCTTTACTTCGATTATAATAATTCATTCATATTCATGTTATTTTTACACAAATAACCCTTCAGCTACATGAAAATAAACTAAACGATACCTTATAATAATTTAAGTATATCATAATGGTCTAGTCCAACATCATAAAGAAAAATTACAATAAATGTTACTCTACCAGGGGGTCGAGTTTGATTTATTTTCAGCTCATCAAATACATTTTCAATTGTTTTTTGAAGTGACAGAGCGTGGGAAGTTCCCTAATGCTTAAGAGGATTCCATTCCAGGTTTTAACAGCTGAGCACGAAAGTCCTTTCTTGGCATACTCAAGATCGGTGCTTCTCAACGGGGGCGATATCGCCCCCAAGGGGGCGTTTTGATCTTCCCCTCATTCTTTATTGTTACTTGTTTTCATACGAATATATATACGTGTATACAATGCATAGAAATCAATATTTTGTTTTTCTATATACAACGCTTCTATTGTTTTATGAATTTCTATGATATAATATATTTACTTATGAAACTGATGAAAGCATATTTTGAGAGGAGGGGGCGTGTTAAAAAAATTCGTTGAATTGGGGGGCGGTTAGATCAGAAAGGTTGAGAAGCACTGCTCTAGATTATACGTAAGAATGTGGACATTTTTGCAGAATCGTGTATTGCATCTGGGGTAATGGGACCTTAAGTGGTACTTGTTCCATAGATTTTCAAGATAAAGAGCCATATCAAATACATGANAAGGATACATGAGCATCACCTCCATCCTTTCCTCTCACACGAAAATATTTTATTGAACCAAGCGAAGTAAGCATATGTAAGAAACACCCTCTTCAATATGCCTTGACGAGCCGCTTGAAACTGGGCAAAGAGCCGCGGGTTGGTCACTCCTGTCCCAAATGCTTGAAGTAGGTAGATTTGAATGATATCATACTACTTGTTTCTTTGAGTGTTATATCCTTTACAGAGGGCCAATCTAGTTCTTTCAGTATAGATGTGGCAGGATAGTCATAAGGCTTACCTGAAACAATTCTTGCTGCTCTGTTTTGCAGCCTACGTAGGGATTCGCCCAAAGAGTTCATTTGTTATTTTCACTTCTAAATATTTATATTAGTACAAACAAAACCATTAAGCTACTGTTAGCAGGGGCGTGCTGAAGAACTTGTGAGTGTCAGAGACTTAACGAGGGCTACAAAAATGTCCAGAATTACCAACAGGCCATGATCATTATACCTGCTTTTACTGACGTGTCGGCAAAAGGTGAATGTGTAAAACACCCATGCCCTGTACTTAGTCACGCCCCTACTACTTGACTGTTTCACAAACAGTCCTGTTTAAATACCTAATCAAAAATTTATACATAACAAATCAATTTATCATTTTCTAGTTATAATATACATAATAAAAAATTGAAGAACGTTAAAACCCAACTACCTAATGGGGTTTTTAGAGGCTTTCAATGAAAGCCCTACTTTGGTTGACTGCTTAACTCATTCCATAAGTTTGCTCCATGTTCTACAAAATCAAAAGGCTTTTGAGCTGTAGATGTTTTAAGCAGGGTATCTGCAAATTTCCTTCGTTAGAAGCTACGAAAATCCTGATCATTTCCTTCTGTGCATTTTGGAAAGTTTCTTTAAATACTGAAACGCTTGTGAATTTAATGATTTATCTGTAAATCCGGCTGCTTGTTTTCGTGAGAGACCTTTAATTGAAGATTTGAACCAAACGATAGTTATAATAACAATTATGACCATGAATTGTCCATCTATATTAATTGACTGAGCTACGGTACTGACTATAAATAAGAGCATTGTATATAAAAAGATTATTTTGTATCATCAAAAAAATAGTGTATTCAACCTACCATTGCAGAATTTTTTGAAAATACTTGTGGCAATTTACATCATGAGTTTGGCTTGAGTTGTTTTTCAATATTGAAAGTGGTTTGGGCTCCATCATTTCATCTTTTAACCTGTTAGTCCTTGCTTACTACAACATTACCCAAAGCCATTGCTTGCTTTTAAAAGAATCAAGCTGCTCACTTTTGTTGAAAATAACAGGCTTTAAAGTGTTTGAATTGTCTTCAAATTGGTCTTTCAGTATATCTTATTTGAAAGGTTTTCTATCTGGGCATGCTCATTAGCAAAAATGAAGAAAGTTGTCCCTCAATTGAAGCACTGAAGAAAATGAACAAGACCTGTATACTCCTTCTTGAGGGTCTTTATGTCCAAGCTGAATAGAATGCTAGTTACATCATCTATATATTAGACATGGATCCATGCTCTATTGGTACTGCAATGAATTGGGAGTGCCATAAAACTTCTCAAACCCATCACAAAGACTTGCTCAGGTTGCAAGACCTGGATGAGATGGATCAACAATTAATCAAACTCCAGACTGGCATTTTAGCTGATATTGAAACTGTTTGCCTTCACCATCTCAAGTATTTGATTGACAAGTTTGAGTCTTTTATGAGGATGTGTTGCGATCCCTTTGAAATGCAGGAACGTACCAGGAAAGGATCCCTTTGAACAATTTCAATAGCACTGACTAGAGAGGCTTCAAGTATTGGATTCACGCTAATTCCTAGAAAAACTTTGCCCAACATGCAGGAGCAAGATTTCGAGTGTTCTACAGGAGCCAGATGAATGCCACTCACCTTTACAGTCTGATGAGGACAAAGTTGACAATGACATTGCAGGTTTAGACAAGTCAGTTTCTACTGAAAAGGAAAGAGGTAGATTGTCTGTCAACCATTGGATTGTCACCTTTAAAGTTCCATTCTCAGTCCTCATGTAACAAGATTCAGCAAGGAAAAAGAAAAATAGGTGCAGCAATTGCTACTATAAAAGAAAAGGTACCTAAGTCATTGGATATTCCTGTACATAGATTAGAGCCAAGGGAGGAAACAGTTATGCATGACACCATCAAAAAAGCAGAAGAATTTGACAACTTGATGCTATCTTTGAAGGAAAAAATTGCTGCCCTAAACACAAATAGACTTAAAATTCAATCACTTACTCTTATCTGACAAAGCTGGCCAAGTGGGGTCTCCAAATACCTTGTAAGGACTGCCAAAAGTCTAGCTTTGGAGAAAGGCATATTATCATTGCCTGACCCTAAACATGGGAAAAAGCTTTTAAGTGCAACAGCCCAGTTGGTGAATAGTTTCTATAATGATGAAGAACTCACAAGAGAGATGCCTGGAAAGAAAGACTCCATAAGTATTGGTTCCTGCAAGCACAAGCAAAAACATCTCATACTGTGCAACTTGAATGAATTTATTGCTGCTTTTAAGCTAAAACACCCAGAAATAAAACTGGGGTTCTCAAAGTTTTGTTCCTTGAGACCAAAATGGTGTATTTTGGCTGGTGCAGCTGGCACTCCTTCAGTTTTTGTTTGTGTAATATACCTACTCCTTGTACCAGTGAGGCTAGATTATGATTTGATTCAGTATCTTGTTTGTGATGCTGAAAATCAAAACTGCATGATTAGAAGATGCAAAGATTGGCGAAATAATTTTGTTGGCTTACAGGGGGTTGTTAAAGAAAGTTTGCAAGATTGTGATGAAGGAAGAAATATACAGTTTTCGCAATTGAAAACTACAGATCACTCTACAATGGTCATTCAGCAAGAGTCAGTGGAAGACTATATTGATCTCATTGTGAGAAATTTAGAAAAACTAATTACTCATTCCTATATTGCAAAAGCACAGGCAAAGTATTTAAAGAAGAGAAAGCAAGATTTGGAGGAAGAAATTGGAATAATAGTCAGTGCACCCTTCATCCTGTTATCATTTACTGCATTGAAGAAGGCTCATTGATTCATAGATCCAATTCCATTATATCAGATGACAACAATCATGACGTTGCATTTGTTCACCTGGTGCAGAAAGCTGTTATTAATGACCTTATATACATGATTTCAAGACCCAAGATTATCATATATTTTAGTGATGGCTGTGGTGCTCAATACAAAAACAGGAACAACTTTCTTAACCTTTGTATCCACAAGCAGGATTTCAAAGTCATGGAAAGCAGTCATGTGATGGCATAGGTGGAACTGTAAAGCGTCTAGTCACAAAGGCCAGCCTACAGCACAACTTTAACAACCAAATTTTAAATGCTCATAGCATGTTTGAATTTTGTAGGGGCAATATTCAACATATTATGTTTTTCTTTGCTGCAAAAGATGAAGTGTTGGAAGCAAGATAAAGAATGGAGAAAAGGTTTGAGGGCACAAAAGCTGTACCTGGCACTCAAAGTTACCACCAGTTTGAGCCAATAAGTGAAAAAAATTGCTGCAAGATGTACAAAGGATATTTGGTATGAACTTGTTCATGACCTCTGTGGTAGTGGAAATAAGGAACCTATTGGTACTTGCATTTTTGACTATGTGGCGTGCATATATGATGGTACATGGTGGATAGGTGTAGTTCTGGAAAAGAATGAGGAACAATTAGATGTGCTTATTAAATTTATGCACCGAAGAGGACCTTCTAGGTCACTTCATTGGAAGATTTATGTTGGATTCCAGAAACAAAGATTATCTGCATAATTCCTGCACCATATACAGTTTCTGGTAGACAATGCACCATTAGCAGACATGAAATTGACAAAATTGAAATGAAAATCTTGGGAGCACACTGACTTTTGCACCCCATACAAATTTCACTTAGATGAATTCAAGAGCACAAATCTGTACTACATTTCCTTTCTTGAATGATAGTTATCATCCAACTATCAATTTTCATAAGTAGTTTTGAGAAATATATAAACAATATAAAAGGGGCAATCATAAAAAGCTGCTTCTAGTACCATTACCAAACTCTCTTGGTTATTCTTTGTATTCATCTAGTATCATACAATGCTTTCAGTTTCATGGTATAGGTTTGTACACTTTTGGGGGGGGGCTACCAAATCTGAACCATGGTGAATGCCACTCCAAAAAAGTTCATTCAAATTTTGCATCTTTTAAAAAAATAAGATGCCTCTGATGATCTTTACAGCAAGAAATATTAAATCAGCACATATAGAAGCACCTAATTCTCATATTTTGTATTCCTACCTTTATCAAGAACAATTTGCTGTCATATTGGAGAAGGTCAAAAACTTTTCAGCAGCACGCACATTTTTTATGGGAATTTATGGGCATATTAATAATAGTCATAAAATGAAAACAGTTATGACTTTTAAAAACAAATCAGATGGGTGCTTTGAACATTGGATTCTACTTGGAGACAAACTTTCATGGAATTCTGTGATGATGGGCTAAATGACTGGGTGAAATGGCATGAAATGACCCATATGGGTGGAGTTGTGGCTCATACTTTTTCAAATATAGGTAGAATTATGGATCCAAACTTTGAAACAGAAGGGCATGCCCCCATTAATAACCAGGCTTAGTCATTCCCTGAGGCAAAAAGTTTGAGACACCCCTCCAAAATTCTTCTGCCCCTGTACCCAGTCTTAAAACTGAAAGCTCCCTAACAGATTTGAAATTATTCAAACTTGTCTGTAAATCCTGCTACTGCACTTTTCCCCCCTACATTGATTCTTTGACGATTTCTCCCCCTTATTGGAATACAATGATGGTGATGGACAAATAGAACTTGGCAAGGGTTCAGTACGGTGTAGCCCATTTTTGTCTGCAAGTACCACAGAAAAACATTCTCCATTCCAGGTTTGTCCGGTGTGACATTAGTGAGTCCATCCAGTTCATTGCTTGTCCATTTTCTTACCTGAAGAATAAAAGTATCGTGGGAGCCCCAATAGATTCCTCCAGCGTCACAATTATTATATGGTGATTTAGTCCATGTACAATTAGAGCCATGAGTTGGAATTTCTGTTGCAGTTGAGTGCCTTGTAAGGCCATACATGATTTTATTTTCTTTTAGTATTCGAATGTAATCCTTGTTGTCCCATCCTTTACCTATTGTGTTATCTTGATTTGTGATAGCAACTACTTTTCCTTTCAGACATTCTGAAGCATATTCCAGTTGCTCTTTCAATCCAACATCTTTTCCAGTAACACGTATTACCAATTTTTCACTATTCTTTAGATACAGTGACTTCAAATAAGAAGCAATTTGTTGACTCAATACAACTACATGCACATTTTCTATCATACTATGTAGGAGATTCACCTGCAGGACGTTGATAATTTCCATATGTCTTGCCTGTATTGTGGCATTTGCGGGCCTGTCGCTGATGTATCTAAGGTCTCCGAGCATCTTTCTATAATGTGGATGAAAAAGGTCAACAAAACCAGTGATCAGTTCAATTTTTGTTTTTGTGTCGCCCGACTGACTTTTCATGTTCTTGCATCCTTGAGTCAAGATTGAAGCTGAATTGCCTCCTTCAATTGGTTGGTATAGCTGATATACAAAGTTTACAACCTTACTGTCGATTTTGAGTGGAAAATCAGCGAACGTTACTGGCGGTGGCAGCTGTTGTCTGTCCCTGTCATAGTGGTGACGTATCTTTGGCATAAGTGTTGGCATTTTCCTAAACTGATAGAAGGACATAAAGAAATAGGCTGAGAATACAAATACCGACGCAGCAAGTACTATGTAGAGGTTTTTTGCCATTGTGCTGAAAGATGCCTTGTGGTGCGTACAACATCCAACAGATGTAGCTGGAGTGGCAGTCAAAAGTATAAGGTCAATTTATACTTTGATGAGTTATCTTCACATCCTCCCAGTTAACCACCGCTGAACAACATCAATTCATGGTCGAATTGTTTTACGCAGTGCATCGAAACCGGGGGATTGGGGAGCACTGGCCGCCCGCTACTTTTTTCACGAAATAGCACATTTCATTTGTTTTAACTGAACCTATCCCGAGATTAGTGATCAGGCCCCTCCATTTTGAAAGTTTTTTCGACGCCTAAAGTGGCAAATTTCATGAAAGTATAAATATGATAAGTAGTTAGCGATTTAGGTTTGTACGCGAATGATGTCCCCGGCATTGTAAA
>OLMO02000231.1:21825344-21837135 GCA_900291935.2 Cassiopea xamachana
CATAAAATGTTTACAAACCAGGTGGCTTTGAAACCCCTCAATTATTTTTCACTGGCAGCTTTCAGAACGACAAGAGCTTCACACTCTAAGAAGATAATGCTTAAATTTGGAAGAGTTGATGCTGTTAAATTTTCATTCTTCTTTTCAGTCATGCCCATTTGGAATAGCTTGCCTGATAATATTGTTAATCAGTGTAACTCAGAATCCTTTCACAGTCTATGTAGAAACCATTTCAGCAAACGATAGATGCGTAGACATTTGTATCGGCCCTTATGGGTTGTAAAATGTATTTCTGATGATGATGATGATGAGCATTGTATGCCATCTTACTCTTGTCACCATGTTGTGTTATCGTGGATCAGGTTATACGATTTTCAGTAAGATAAAAATACGTCCTATTTCTAGCAGCATGTAAGCTAATACTCTTTCCCATAACAAAAAAAATACATATAAGTTAGTATTAATCTTAATAAAACACCTCTAAAATACGCCGCACTTCTTGCAAAGCATTTGTGAAAAACGCTGAGTACTTGTAATATCTGCATTAGATTAACTTAGTTATTGTATCACTAATCATTGTACCTCTTTGTACTGTTAGATGTACTGTGTTGTTACTTGTGAATGATTGAATAGAATGATTAACACGTGATTATACCATCTGGTACCCACCAAAGAGCGCCGCCCTCTAATAAACATTGAATTGCAAAGTTCCTATCGTGAATGAGGACTGTGATGTAGACGGTGATATTGATATTCTTTGGCATTGTTCATACTGTGAACACTTATTTTTTGAGTCTAAAGACACTCTTTTTTACCAACTTTGTTTCGCTTATTTAGGAAAGGAAAGCATTGAGTGAAGCTTCATTTTTCCGCTTGTAATGAACCCTGCATCATAAAGTTCAGCTTTGAAGAGAGCGCAGTGGCGTTCTATAGAAGAAATACGATATTTGCAGTTTCTCCTGAAATTTGCCAATCTGCCGTTAGTAAGCATTAGCCCAAGCTTTTTAATGAATGACATCCCCTCTTTAAGCAACTTCAAATGATCTTGTCTTTTTGGAGAGGACAATTGAGAACCTGCAATTACGCTGACGACACAAGAATCTATGCGTGCAGTTATGAATTGGAAACCGACGACTATCTCAAACCTTGAAATAGAAGTTCAATGACTCTATGAACTGATAAAACCCTGATAAGCTTCATCGTTTAATCTTTTTTGGATGTGTGGGTTCGTGGGGTGCATACGAATCAGTAATCACTGGTGAGTCCTAGGAATATTAAGTGATCTCTTAGGGTATCAGTTGTTACTCCTTGGCGAGCTTTAGCTCGTTCGTAGGAATTCATCATATTCCGCACTCTTCAGTATAGGCAGATTGCGTACTAACATGAGAATATAACTTCCATTGATTCCGGTCTTTTGCTATCCAGTTTAGTTGGTTTAAATTCAGCCAGCTGAGACCACGTATAAACGTTGTCACGTCAGCGGTTGTGTGACCGTCCTTGTTTTCTCTTCCCTTCCACTATACCCTCCAGACATATCTTGGATAGACCAGCTTTAGATCGCTTGACATGCCCAAATAGTTTCAGAACCTTACTCTTAATTAGGGGACGATTGGAGTCAGTGTTGTTGTTTCAAGTAGTTCTTTAATTGAAACACGATCTGTAGGTCTGTTACCAGTCATAAATCTCATCACATGATTTTGAAATGTTTCCATCCTACGCAGCAATGAAGATATCCAGTTCAAGCATTCTAGACCATAGAGTACAACTGGAAGAATGTAGATTTTGTAAAGGCGGGATTTGATGCGAAAGGGTATTCTTATTGAAGTCAGTAATTGCTTGTTTTTCTTAAATGCCTCCCATCTTATACCTATTCTGTGCTTCACAGCTGTTAATCCATTATTGGTTGATGAGATTTTGTGTCCGAGGTACAAAAATTCGTACAAAATTATAGGAATTATTAACATTTATTTGTGTTGAGCATGGGTAATATGCATTCCAAATAAGTCGAGTAACCGGAATAACATTGTCTTGGCATTCTAGCTGTTTTAAACATAAAAGAAACAACTAATTCCACCTATTGTCAAGGGAAGTAAACGATGTTGTATTTTCTAATGATGTTCCGTGGCGTGGCGTCAGGATATTCAAGGTATTCAGTGAATATTACCTACAATTTCCAGAAAATATAATAATCTGCAATATGCTGGGATAACGTTTTTTTTCTCAAAACACTCTTTTTCAATGTGTTTACCTGCTTAAATATTCGAAGTGTATAGGTGTGCAGATGTGAATCGTTTGGAAGCAAGGAGAGTTTTGACGATGATGAGAGGATCGAACAACAACTTCGTGTTAAACAGAACTTCGTCACAAATACGCAGTGAATACCCTTGCTCTTTCTACTTCCTTCTTTAAAGATTGTAGATCAAAATTTACTAATATTTATTCAATCATATTTGCAAAAAGAGCATTTTCCAGCATTGTACGTTACCTATTGCAAAAGTTTTTCCGCAAAGTTTCCTAACGTTCTGGAACCTTAGAAAGCACTGTTTACATTATAGCCAACGCAAATGGCGTGTTGGTCAAAGCAATTCTGATCGGAGCTCCCAAACCCCTCCCTTTCCCTGTGTGTCCAATAAGCACATTCTTTTGAACCAGTCTTTTGAAAGCTGGCTTCATGACTGTTACTGTCACTGTCCCCCTGACAAGACAACAATACCACACAACAGGTAAAACTTCCTAAGCCTGTCAATCACACATGATCTGAAAGACTTTCTGCGCCGCACTCGTTGTCTACCATGAAAATCTGCAAAATGGCGCCAAGATTCCGAGTATTTGCTATTCTTCTGGTGATTGCAGTATCAGCATATGTTGTCATATATTACCTTTACTTTAACAATGCGGCATCACCTCGGTCCAGTAAAAGCAGCAACATTAACTGGAGCAGTGAAAACATATTTCCACCACCCATGCCACCAACAGCTTTTGCCGAGCTTCCAATCAAAATAGGAAAAAATGTTGTCAACTTTGTATATCAGCTTTACCAACCAATCAAGGGAGGCAATTCAGCTTCAATCTTGACTCAAGGTTGTAAGAACAAGAAAAATCACTCCAACAGTACAAAAATTGAGTTGGTAACGGGATTTGTAGACCTTTCTCACCCATATTATAGAAAGATGCTCGGAGATCTTAGATACATTAGCGATAGGCCTGCAAATTCAACAATACATGCAAGACATATGGAAGTTATCAACGTCCTACAGGTGAATCTACTACATAGTATGATAGAAAACGTGCATGTAGTTGTATGGAGTCAAGAAGCTGCTTCGTATCTGAATTCACTGTATCTAAAGAATAGTGAAAAGTTGATAGTGCGAGTTACTGGAAAAGATGTTGGATTGAAAGAGCAGCTTGAATATGCTTCAGAATGTCTAAAAGGAAAAATAGTGGCTATCACAAATCAAGATAACACAATAGGTAAAGGATGGGATAACAAGGATTACATTCGAATACTAAAAGAAAGGAAAATCATGTATGGCCTTACGAGGCACTCAACTGCAACAGAAATTCCAACTCATGGCTCTAATTGTACATGGACTCAATCACCAAATAATAATTGTGACTCTGGAGGAATTTATTTGGGCTCCCATGATACTTTTATTCTTCAGGTAAGAAAGTGGACAAGCAATGAACTGCATGCACTCACTAATGTCACACCAGACAAACCTGGAATGGAGAATCTATTTCTATGGTACTTCCAGACAAAAATGGGCTACACCATACTAAACCCTTGCCAAGTCCTCTTTGTCCACCACCACCATTGCATCCCAATAAGGGGGCTAAATCGTAAAAGAATCAACAAAGGTGGGGAGACTTTATTGACAGGATTTACAGACAAGTTGAAATGACACTTTTCTTTTTTTATAAGATTGCTTGGTTTGTCGTTATCATTCACTATTATTCTTAAATATTCTTAGATTATTGCAAGCTTAAATATTTGGCTCTAGAGTTATGGAATAATACACCTGTTGATGTACGAGAGGCCTCAACTCTCATGTGCTTGAACAAGAAACTACAGGCAGGGACGTAATTTCCGGGGGGCTAGGGAGCTGAAGCTCCCCCAATACTTTTGATGATGCTAAATTGTTTTATGTAAATTATACTGTGTTTAGAAGATCAGAGAACGCATCAACATCAATAACCGCATTTTAGATTACTAGGGGGGCACTACAGTATATTCATTTCATATTCTAAATTTTTTTCTTTTTAATTTGGCCACACTTAGGCCAGACGTTTTCTATATTGCAGAAATTGTTTTAATAACGGCATTGTATTTTTAGACGCTTTAAAACTATAAAAAATGTACACTTCAGTTCACAAAAAAAACTTTTTATTAAAATTGTTATTAAAATTACACATTTCGAATCTCAATTTCGAATCCGAGTCTCGAATCGAATCATCATATAAAGAAAAAACAAATTGGATTTCTCCTTCTACAAAATATAAGCGGAGAAAGAAAGCAAATCTTTTTTCAAAATGACATCTGCAGGTTCTGGGAAGAGCTCTTCATCTACTGGCGATTTTCCGGAAAAGCCACACCAACCAAGATCAACAAAGTTTCCTATGAGGGACAGGGAAGCAGAAGCGAGAGTTCAACCCCAAATGGTTTGATCAATTTACATTTTTGCAGTACTGGGAAAGTAGTGATTCTGTGAATTGCCATATTTTAAAAAACTCCTAAATATCTTCCAATGGAACTGGAAAGTGCTGAAGAACAGGGGCGGATTTAGGTTGTGGCTCGATGTTATTAAAATGGACTTTTAAGGCCTAAGCCTACAGATTTGGGTAAAAAACATTCATTCAAATTTAGCGGCACGTGAGAGCGTTTTCCTGAATCTCGTTTTCTTATCCAAAGGCATTGGATATCCAAAGGCTATACAGTAATTATTCCTGCTGTTTTTCTATTTCCGTGCAGAAAGAGAACTTTCGTGATCCTAAGTCATTTTAAGGCCTCAGAGATGGCAAAACCTGTGGAGCTTCCTAGGGCTCCGCCCCTTGGACCCCTGCCAGGGCTCTGCCTTAGCCCACTGGGTGGCTTACAGTGCCCCCAGACCCCCCGCTGTTTCAGGCAATTACCTTAGGTCATTGCGGTAGCTAAGGTTGGCTAAATTACGCTGGAAATTAGCCCCTCAAAGTTTTTGTGAAAATTACGGCCCTGAAGCACATCTACTGGGTGATTATTAATGATAACTGAAAACACGAAGAAAAACAATGTTAGTAAATTACTCACCATTATACCTTGTTTCAATGCTTTCCTATTGCTGAGTGCGTATAAAAACGTATATAATTTATTAATTGTGAGTTGCTAGAGGGCTATTTTCAAGTAGAAAGAATGCATTGCTTAACATATATACATTACATTACATTAAGTGTCAAAGGTACAACTTCGCATGAAAATCAACCGAATATATTCAAATGTTCATTAATGTGTTGCTTCTTCACAAGCCAACAAAGCAGTGGAGAACAGCAATAAATATTGAATGAGCAGTGCAAAAACCAATCTAAAAGCAGTATTGTACCTTGAATATATAAAACATCTAGGTTTTGATGAATCTGGAGCCTTTCATTATTCTTAATTTATTCTTGAACTTCAGTGATTCTAATCTTTAATACAGTAAAAAAAACCCGCACATAAGAACCTTTGTTAAATAATAAGAGCTTACAGCCTGGCATTGTAGATTTTACCTTCAATTAATTAGATCTTTTTCAGCCTGAAATTCCAACAAGGTTCTAACAAATGGCTCAAGTTTTATCCACTGGGAAAAAGCTTAGTCGTTTTGCTATTTAGCCCCTTTCATGAATCTTCCGATAGTGGTACATGTATAATTGAGATGGGCAGGCTTATACATATGATTTGATCTAAATAGCTTTAGAAGGTTAATAAATTGCCATAGTACTTGAATGTAGAATGGTCAATATCCTTTTTCGTAGCATGTGTATTAGACCCTGAATTAAGAACCAGAAGCCTGATTCTGCAACTACGTCATCAAATAAGAATACGAGCAGGCTCATTTCAAAACTGTACTGTGGGATTTTATTGTATTCATATTAAGCTTTATCCTTATGTAAAAAAGAGATTGCAGTGATTCTCAAGACACTGATCCAGCGAGTTGAAATATTCCTTGTAATTACAAACCGTGCCAATCCATTTGTGGTATGGAAATTGCTTGAGTTAAAGCCCTTCAAAACTGCGAAAAACGAAAAACGCATCTCTGCAGAATAAACTACATTTGTTTCATCATTGATTTTGATGCTGAGGAGAACAAACTGATCTCTCGACTTGGTTCTACCTAATTTTCAAGATCTAAAACAATTTTCCATTTTGCAGTAGGATCCAGTTACGCCAATGCCTTTAGAGTAAACATATGTATCTGTCGACAAGCTGACTTGTGTTCATTTACATTTTGAGGAAAAAAGGGCACAAACTACTGGACCAAAACACTCAATTCTGCTTCACTAATGAGCCAGAAGGAGGTCCCACAGGGCCCATGGCCCAGTAGTGACCATGTTAAAAGATGTTCTGGGACATCAAGTTTTGTTGAAATAGAACCTTTGTTGTAATGATATCACTATTTCTTGAGTATTTTAAGACTAAACTGTCTTCAAGTCACTTGAACTGTTACCACAAATCTAACTTGCAATTTATAAGTGATGTAAACTTGAACAGGTCATTTGAAAGCCATTTACCCTAACTACAGAGCGTTGTTACTCTATAGTCGATGACATCAATAAAGATATTGTTGAGGTGGAAGCCTGATGACTAAATATGCTTGCTATCTTTGAAATAGCGTATTTGGATTCAGGGTTGCAAGTTTGACAAAGTAGTTGCCCAGAGATGTGCCAATGCACTTTCCATGGGAGGGGGGTCGCTTTGACAATTTAACGAACTAAAACAAAGAGGTAATGGAAAATGCTATCACCGTTTCTTTTGCAGCATGGCTGAAATTTGATCAACTTTCTTGTAATTTTGAAAATTTTGTTGAGGAGTGTAACGCCTTACACTCCCCCCACCATCACATCCCTTTAGCTACCAACGTTGGCCATTTTGGAACTTTTCTGTTCCTGTTAGAAGTGAAAAATTGAGATTTAGCAATTTGTTAAATGTTGGCAACTGCTTGGCACTTTAAAATTTCCTGATAAATGCTCTTTATGTTGCTGTCCCTAAAAGTTGCCAGTATTCCTTTATAAATGGCCTTCTAAATTCTTTAATTCTGCATAAGACAGAAATACAGACCTTCTACATTCTTTAGTTTTGCATAAGTTCATAGAAAAAAGCATGGAGACTCAATTTTGTTTTCAAAAAGAATTAATGTTTTGCTGTCTCATGATCTTACAAACACTTACCTTCTATTTTGCTCAAAACTAGATAAATCTTCTCTTTTATTACAAATTATTTGCATTACATAAGATAATTCAAATGAAGTAGCAACTAAGCCCTTTGTTTACTAACTTCACTGCTTTTGTGTCTTTCAAGTAAAGATGCTTGAGTTGTTAAGCACTTAATTTTTTCAAGCAATGGATTAGCTGATTGTAAAAATAACACTTGTCATAAAATGGTACCCTTTATTTCTGATTGCAACTTGCTGTTGGTGAGAGGAATCCAATAAGTTATTGAATACAACTTGCTGTTTACAGATGACACTGCTTTTGTCCGTCAGTTAGGATAGCTCCAATGGCTCCTTCATATTGCAAAGCAAAGTATTAGCTGATTTTATCATTAATACTTGCAATGAGATTGGCCTCTCTATTCCCTGATTGCAATTTGGTGTTGAGAGAAATCCAATGAGATGTAAAAGACAAGTTTTTATGCTGATTCCATTTTATGGTACTTGCTGTTAAAAAGTTATAAGCAGTATGCATACCCCCAAGCTTCTTCACTGCCAGGGATTATGTAGGGATCTTTCACAATAACATGGAAACTTTAGTAAAATGCAAACACTTGATATCCAATTTGACTGTATTTAACACTAGGAGGCTCGGGGGTGCAGAATCCCCCTTATTAAAATTACTGTTTATTTTAGGGGGCTCAGTCCCCCCACATTGTTGTATTGACTTTCCATTTCAAAGTGTATTGGTCTTGCTTCCAATGCGTTTTGTATTGCTATGATCAATTGTGCACTGCTGTAGGGCAATTGAGACATTTCTAATTGTTGATTATACTATATCATTATTACATTTAATTATCATTATGCATCTGAGCCACACCCAAATAGTGAGTTTGGTTACATTTAGAGCCCCCTCTTTTTAAAATTTTTAGAAATCACTACTGATAATTGAGTATTACTTAGTGAGATGTAATTTGCTTTTGCAACTATTACCTGATGGCAGGCACTCAAAAGTAAAATTTCAGTTTGTCTAGAAGCTTATCATATTTCATGACTGATATTTCTAACTGTCATATTTTTAGCACGGGTATTGTAGATGCGCATTGACAATAGCGTTGCACATGCGCAGAACATTTTATCAATTTCGCATGACTAACCGTTTAGAGCTGGCTTCGCCACTGGCTGCCTTATATTGGATTCGTTTTAAGCGTTAAAGCAATGGATTAGTAAAGAAATACAGTCCTTCCTAGGTTATCTCGCCGCTACTGGACACACCATAGGCGTCAAATTTTGATTGGCTAACAAAGGAATCACCATCGAAGGATTCCTGCCAATAGTTCTCGCAACCACTCCCGTGGTGATTCCTTTTTCAGCCAATTAAGATTTGATGCCTCTGCTACTGGACACGATCTTTTGAAAACACTTTTCATTTCACTTTATTTACAAAAATAAAGATAACTATATTAGAGGTAGCCCTTCAACCATAGCTGATTTTCAAGAAGCCCCTCATTTACAAGAAATTAAATTAAAAAGTAAAATGTTATAAAAGTCACCTAGAAAATATGCAAAAAATAAAAAGAGAAGTCAAATAATAAACTAATTAAATGTTGCATGAAGATCTAAAGCGGCTTATGGAAGATGCCTGTCTTGGTTGCCTTGGTAAACTATTCCGAACTTTAACACCCCTATACAAGAAGCATTTCTGTCCACTTGATGTTTTTTCAATGGCGTCAGTGTTTCTAAAGTTATGGCATGAAGAATGTGAGTTTCTTGTGAAGAGGTCGATCAAAGATTGACGTGCCCAATTATTATCAGATTTGAATATTATTACCATAATTGTCAAGAAAAAACTGGAGTTCCTAACAACTAGATATGACAGAAAATTAGGAAGGTTATAGTATATTCTAGATGTGTTATAAGGTAAGGCAGGAATATGACCTGAGAAAATGTAAACTACGCCATTAGGTTTAAAAGACCCTTGTGTGAACACCTTTAACGACATGGCGCAATATAACGGATTATCTTGTGAGGCAGATGTCATCAACCTCCGCTTCGGAGTCAGATCCGGCCACAGCTACCACCCAATCTGGCCTCAGTGCTTGCGGAACATTTGCATCTATTTTTTGAGGTACACGTTTTGTATAAGAAAAAAGTTTATAAGAAAATGAGGCTCAAATGGTCAAAATCCTAAGGAAATCTTAAGAAAGTCACGAGGCTTTATTTCCAAAAGTTAGTGTTTCTATTGGCCAAAAATCTATATTTCGTAGCTATTTCATTCAAAGTGTTAAAGATGGAATTCAGATTCAAGTATAAAATATTAATGACGAGAGGGTACACCATTTTAGCCAGTTTATTTCAGGAAAAGTTTAGAAAAATTTAAGAAAATCTCGGGCCCAATTTCGAGAAAAATTAGGAAAATTGAGGCTCAGGCAAAATGATGGCTTCCCTCTAAAAAAACGTGTAATATGCCGTTTTGACAAAGTGCTAATGTTTGCTTTATATTTGTGGTCTTTTTAGCATGCCAATTTCATTCTTCTCATAGCAGACCCCAAACTAAACTGCACTATGCAAAATAGGACTCTGTTATTAAACAGTATAAGTCAATTTAAACTTGATGAGATTTTTTTTCAACGTGTGTACTGCCTTGAGAATTTTTTGCACACTGCCCGGGATCGTTGCTTCGGCCGAGCGATCATTTAGCAAACTCAAGCTAATTAAGAACTTTTTGAGGAGCACAAGGACTCAGCAACGACGTTCAGATTTGGCCATCTTAAGCATCGAGAGTGAAACAGCTAGAAAGATTGATTTTCAAAATGTACTTAAGAATTTCGCCATGAGGAGAGCAAGAAAAGCAGTTTTTTGAAACATTAAATTGACTCTGATTTGTTTTAATGATTTGTTTTATATAGTCACTAATTATATGTTCTGTTAAAGACCTTAAAATACAAATTCAAGTGTTTCAGGGACGTTGATTTCAAAATTCATGCCTTTTACAGTCCATCTAACTGCATTGCTAACGGCGTAACCCAAAAACGGTTTTTGCAGCCTTCGACAGTGGGGCCCCATGACAGTCCCAGCCCTGGGGCCCGGCCCTTCTCTCGACGGCCCTGCCTACAACTGTCGAGAGTGTTCCCCTCAAGATCTTCACATCCTGTTTACGAGATTCTACGTTTGCTCTCCTCAAAGCTAATGACTTTATTGATCATGAAATTCAGAAGGGCTTTCTGCCTAAGATTTCTGGCACATTTGAGCACACGGCTCAGATGGCCAACGTTATAAACACGATAAGAATAAAACAGAAATCCCTAATTATCATATTACTGGATCTAAAAAATGCGTTCGGTATAGTAAGTACCATCACGTTCCTACTCACATGCAGCTATTGATTCGTAGCCTCTACTCAAATTTCCAAATATCTCTACTCTCAAGTAGCTATCACTACTAGCTCTTTTCAAACTCACTACAATGCTGTAGGTCAGGGGTGTCAAGCTCAAATATAGAGTGGGCCAAAATTTAAAACTGAACTGAAGCCGCGGGCCAAGGTTGAATAAAGTATCCTTTTAATAGGTACCCAAATCAATTTTGCAATGAATACTGAACAAGCAAGACTTATATAACTTGACAAAATCGAGGTAAAATTCTGAGGTATTTTAATATAAACTCTTTCACGGGCTAATAATAAACTTGAAAATAGAATAGCAATAACAAAATCAATCAAACGTTCAAGCTTTAAAGCAGCTCCACCGCTTTATAATACCAGCGGGCCAGCTCTAATGTTAATTTGATATTGCCTCAAGGGCCAAATGAAATTACACGGCGGGCCAAATTTGGCCCGCGGGCCAGAGTTTGACACCCATGCTGTAGGTCGTGGTGTCCTCCAGGGGGATTGCCTAAGCCCCATTAACCTTCAATCTATGCTTTAATACATTTATCCGGTATATGTCTGATAAGAAATTCAAACAGCTTGGTTTTGCCATCAGTCCAATTCATCCTATTCATTGGTTTCAATTTGGAGATGATGCTGCTGTCATGAATAGTCTTGAGCAAGAAAATCAAATTCTCCCCAATCACTTCACGAGATGGTGCACTTGGGCTAGTACGGGTATCAGAGTTGACAAATGCTCGACCTTTGGAATTAAAAAATCTCAAATTTCATCTACTCAGTATCTCCCTAAACTTTTAGCAAATCAAACAAAAGCCCCTACTGTTGATAATGGCAAATCATTTAAGTACTTAGGCCGAATTTTTTATTTTTCTATGAACAATATCGACCATAAATCCGAAGTCTTGGCAAACTTAATGAGCAAATTTGACAAGATTCCTTGTCACCCTTGAAATAAACTCCAATTATACCATCGCTTTGTTCTCTCGAAGATAGCGTGGCATTTTACTATTGCTGGCATTGGCAAGAC
>OLMO02000231.1:21847792-21857947 GCA_900291935.2 Cassiopea xamachana
ATCGCAGACTCCTTCGGATTAGTTGGGTTGACAAACATACAAACCAATGGGTTTTGGAGAAGATTGGGCCTTGCCGTAGACTGCTGAAAAAGATCAACGAAAGGAAATTGAAATTCCTAGGACATATAGCCAGAACATCCGGCATGACAAAAGATCTGCTATTCGGTACAGTTATCGGCAAAAGGGGCCGTGGAAGACCCAAAACCAGAATGTATGACAACGTGAAGAACATTGCAAACATCAGCATGGCCAGTTTATTAGAACAAGCTCAAGACAGAAATCATTGGCGGAGTTTTGTGGAAAGTGTCACGGCTGGTCAGTAATGACCTTCCCGTCGAGAAGAGAGACCCCTTTAATCTTAGAGAAGCCCTTTTTGAATAAGAAGATGCACCCTTTGTAGCTAGGCAGTAGCAAATCAAAAAATATATACATTTAAGAACCTTTAATAGATCTTTTTCCTTGTTATTTCAAAGCTACTAAGAAATGAGAATTGGGATTTGAAACCCAACTCTCTGCGAGAAGTAGAAGGGGGCTGAGCATTCCGATCCCCCACTTCTAAGCAAACCCGTAACTTGGGGAAATATCCAGGGGCAAAACCTGCCTGTACAATCACTTTAGAGGGTGGAAAACATGATTTTGTTATGTGAATCTCTAGATTAAGAATTTTGTTAGAGGGGGACAAAGCCCTGCAAATTTTTCATTATGGGGCATTGCTTCGACGCTCCCCGACAGGTACGTGCCTGCTTCTAACAGCCCGACACGTCCCATACAGAGTCGATCATGTGAAGGGCGTAACAGGTAGTGGAATTGAAGCTTAAGCATAACTATTCCTTTGCTGGCGTTACCAAGATCTTTTATGTATGAGAAGAAAAGTAGCTTTTTATCAAGAATAAGCCCGAGGCACGTATGCTCAACGGAATGGATATGCGTTTCATTAAAGCAGATTTTGGGATCTACTTTTATACTGTGAAACGGAACTTTTTTACTAATCGAAAATCATTTGGTATCAGTCTCAAATTGTATTAAATCCTGAAGCTTTTCTTACAGTTTTTGTATAGCTCGTGCTTCCATACTAATAACTACCAATTTGATTCACACAAAGATTTGGTTTTGCCAGGATAATTGCATCAAGTTTCATTACATTCTCTGTTCTACGTTTTTATTTTGTTTTGTTTTGGCAAAATTCATTTTTGTGAGGCTTCCATTAATTGTATAACTTTCAAGAGGTTTAATTGCAGATATTTAGTTTCGGCCCAGTCTTTAGGGATTTTGAATTATATCGGACAAAATCTTTCCACAGATCGTATAAGACGACAAGAAGTTTCTAGCAATGCCTCAGACTAAGCATCATAGCTCCTAAAGTTTCAACTTCAGCCTTATCTTAATTATTCCATGATTTCTATTTCCTTCCTTGATCGCCTTTGCCTTCTATTTCTTTTACATCAAACATTAACTCTTATCAGTAGCAGATATTAAGGGGGCAACGGATGGGGCAAAGTGCCCCCAGTTGCCATCGAGTCGGAAAATTCTCGGAGAAATAATGGACCAGAGGATAAATACACCCTGTTTTAGAAAGAAAATTATTTTCTTGCCTTAGCCTCAATTTTCCTGCAAACTTTCGCCTATGAAAAACACATGTTACATACTCTGCACATGCAGCAGCTTTGTCCCCGCTGATTTTTCTTGAAAAACTGCTGCAGACTGTTTTTCTATCTCTATCACAAAAAGTAGTTGCTTGCCCTACAGAATTTCTTCAGATGGCTTCTTTTCTGGCCTTAAAAACCTCTTCTACACGATGTCGCACTCAGATGAATCCGATATACTTTCGTCAGCATTACCCTTCAAGCTACAAGATGACGATGATGAATCTGATGTAAAATCAATATGCTTATGAATGGGATACAGAGTGAATACAGTATCATGTGGACGTTTCATTAAATTAAAAACATATAAAAGAAGCAAACCCCTCTAAAGAAAAAGGACCATAGGGCGAATGATGGGTCTTACATGAGCGAAGGGCTTAGAAAGCCAATTTTGACATGATCAATATCAAAAATCATCTTCAATAGAGATCGAACAAATGAAAAGTGGACAGCCTATAAGAGGCAAAGAAACCTATGCATCAAAATCCTTCGTCAAAATAAGAAGACATACTATGCTCAACTTCATCCAAAGGTTATCAATGAGAACAAAAAATTCTGGGAAACTGTCTCTTCTATCACTCTTTTAGAAAATAAGTTAGTAGAACCAACTGAGGGAAAGTTGCAGAAAAGCAATATACACGAGCAAGACCCTTTGAATGACAACATGGGTGATACCAGTTCAGCAATTGTGGAATGCTATGGAACACATCCGAGTATTCTTAAAATAAAACCACCAGTTAATGACACCATTAACGTTTAATTTAGGAAGTTCACTACAACTGAAGAAATGCTATTACAATTTCAAAATTTAGATCCGAAGAAGGGCTCACCACAAGAAGCAATCCCTTCAAAGATATTACAGTCCAACGCAGATATGTTTTGCTTTCTTCTAACAGAACTTGTGCGTATTTTTATTGAGGCCAGCAATTTCTTAGATTGTATTTAAAATGCCAATGACGTAACCCCAATCTTCAAAGAGGTTGATAATATGAACAAAGGGAGTTATAGACCAATAAGCCTACTTCCAACAATGCCAAAATATTTGAGCGGTTGTTTATGCATACAAAGCTAACATATTTGAACGGTTGAACGGTTGTTCATGGATACAAAGAGTGGTCTGAAACCTATATCTAGGAATGAGCCTTCGCTTTTCACTTTTAAAAGGGCCATTAAGTAATAAAAAATAAAAAAACTTCTTTCTTTCCATTTTTTAAATCTTTAATTCGCATTTATTTTATTCTTACATCAAATATTGTAATTTTGTTAATATTTTTATCAAAACTTTAAACCTTTTTTATCGTTGTTAGTATTTGCATTTTATATGGAGGGACCTTTGAAAACCAGCATCTTTACTGAAGTGTCTCCCTCCGTAAAGAGTTTCAAAATGAAAATGAAATAATAAGGGCATGCTGGGGCAGTATTCATGGATCTTTCAAAGGCTTGTGCTTGTGTAAACCATGGTTGTAGCATTTGGCTCTTAATCAATCAAAACACCCAGTGTTGTCTTGTAAATTGTCATTCTATGTATTTCTGAATGGCCTACACACTGCTGATTTAAAAGCAAATTAAGAACAATTCAACCTCAAAATTTGGGAAAATTTAAGAGCAACGAACCTGAACCTCAATTTTACTGGTTCTTATAAAACAAGAGCGTATGCAAAATATACTGGCCTCGTTGTCATGCTTAGTTTTATGTTGTTCTGTAGCATTTTGTCAAAATTGGTTTATTTTACGTTTGGTTTGGATTTTTATGCACCCTGATTCAGCTTTCAGTGCCAGAACATTCTACCAACAGCATTCTTGCAATCCTTTGGCTACTTCATTATAACATAGTCGTGGTATACCACTTCCATAATCATTTTGACAGGTTTCCTTATGACCGAAGAGATGTTAATGATAAACAAGGAGAAAGGTGGCATCAAACTACTAAGGAAATGGAGAAACGTTATTAAGGTAGTTGGGATAGGCATATGATGGCAGATTACTGTTAAGGTGTGACAATAAATTTCCGTTGCTTGTGTCCTCACACAAGGTCTAGGACTGCAGCATAGATTTTTTGAAATTGAATTGGTGTTGTGATTGGTCCTAGTAAAAACAAAGTTCTACAAATTCAGCATTGAGACAGAACTAATTCAATAACTACGTAAAGAAATCTCTTTACGTCCACAGTTGTAAGCGCAACTCTGTTCCAGTCTTTACCAAAATCAACAAATTTTGCGGAAGCTGTTTTGAATGCAAAATATTGAAACTGTTTAGATTCATTTATTTTAAGCAAGAAGTCATGAAGCAATTTCTTCTTCTTGCCCTTCACTATCATTCCAACTTGTCTGTAAAAGCTGCTCCTGCACTTTTTCCAACTTTGTTTATTCTTTGACGATTCAACGCCCTTAATGGAATGCAATGATGGTGATGGACAAATAGAACTTGGCAAGGGTTCAGTATGGTGTAGCCCATTCTTTTCTGGAGGTTCCACAGAAATACATTCTCCATTCCAGGTTTGTCCGGTGTCACGTTAGCTAGCCCATCCAGTTCATTGCTTGTCCATTTTCTTACCTGAAGAATAAAAGTATCGTGGGAGCCCAAATAGATTCCTCCAGAGTCACAATTATTATATGGTGATTGAGTCCATGTACAATTAGAGCCATGAGTTGGAATTTCTGTTGCAGTGGAGTGCCTTGTAAGGCCATACACAATTTTCTTTTCTTTTAGTATTCGAATGTAATCCTTGTTGTCCCATCCTTTACCTATTGTATTATCTTGATTTGTGATAGCAACTATTTTTCCATTCAAGCATTCTGAAGCATATTCCAGTTGCTCTTTCAATCCAACATCTTTTCCAGTAACACGTATTACCAACTTTTCACTATTCCTTAGATACAATGACTTCAAATAAGAAGCAATTTGTTGACTCAATACAACTACATGCACGTTTTCTATCATACTATGTAGGAGATTCACCTGTAGGACGTTGATAACTTCCATATTTCTTGCCTGTATTGTGGCATTTGCGGGCCTGTCGCTGATGTATCTAAGGTCTCCGAGCATCTTTCTATAAAATGGATGATAAAGGTCAACAAAACCAGTGATCAATTCAATTTTTGTTTTTGTGTTGCCCGACTGATTTTTCATGTTCTTGCATCCTTGAGTCAAGATTGAAGCTGAATTGCCTCCTTCAATTGGTTGGTATAGCTGATATACAAAGTTGAAAACTTTATTCTCTATTTTGAGTGGAAAATCGACAAATATTGCAGGCGGTATTGGTGGCAGTAGTGACTTTTGGCTATCCTGACTGAAGCTGTAGCATCTGCAGGGCCAGAGTGTTAACTGTAAGTAAAATATGAAGGAATATGTTAAGATTGCAAATACCAGAACAGCGATCAGAGCGTAGAAGCTTTTTGCCATTTTACCGGTTTGATGTTAGATACCTTGTGTAGCGTGGCAGGTCCAACAAATGTGGTTTAGCATAGTGAGTCTGACGAACGTTGCCTGGGCAATAGTGTATGTTGCAGCCTTTTGCTTTTGATCGACAGGTCTATTAGCGTTTCGGCATTTTTTTCCAATTTCGCTTTCCCACGAAAGATATAATCCATTTTTACACTTAGGCCCGAGCCTAGAAACATGAGGCTGAACTTAGGAAAAAATTAAGGAACATTTAAGAAACATAGGCGGGCTGAGCTTCAAATAACAACTTGCAAAATTGTTTTTGCTAGTAAATTTTTGAGCAATCGAGCAAGAAAATAGAATGAACATCCGTTATATGCCTCACAAAACCTGAATATCCTTTTTCTTGCATCAACATTGCCTAATCTGGGTTGTTATTGTCATTGGAAGTCTTTAAATTTTAAGAACCATCTAAGAAACATTTGAGGCTGGATTTGACGAAATATTAGGAAACACCCAGGCTAAAACCTGAGAGTTGGTTCCTTATACAAAAAGACGTGTATTATGAAGGCCTTGAATTAATGATGAATCAGGTGCACAGGTTTGTTACCTACGAGGTTGCGGTTTTATTATTGTTGTTGTTGGTGTTGTTGTGGATGCGCTGTACAAAGCCATGCATGGGCTACCTACGGCCGCGAGTCAAAGTCAGCCCACGGAGAGTTTTAAACTGACCCTCGAAGAGTTTTTAATGTCCTCTTCTGTGAATTGATGAATTTTTGAAAATTTTGTTGAAATTTGGGTTTTTGTGACAAGAGGTTATTACAAGCCCAGAGAGTATTCCTTGCAATAATGTTTTTAGCTATCCCCATAAATTCGTGATGAAATATTTTTAAAATGTCCATCGGACTTTGGTCGAATACTGAGCCGCCATTTTACATTGTATGAAAGCTAGAAATCAATTGAGAGCCCTGTGATCTAAGATTGTGATAAGAATGCTTTCAAAAGAATTTGTCTCGTAATAACGCATGCGCACAATTTTTTACTACGTGTCTCCTGTTCATAGCCCGCGACCTTTGATAAGAAGAAGCATGTCCATAAGAGAAATGAGATTGCTCATGCAGTTAGTACAACCATGTGCACGCAAGCCCGTACATAGACCTGTGTTTCAGAGGTGGCAAAAATTGTCGTGGAGAAAACGCGTGGTACGAAATTTGAGAGCTTATTCCATACTTTATATTATCACAATCAAGTTAATAATATGTGTGCAGAAAAGATTGAACTTTCTAGTATATCACAAAGACCAAGACTGAGCTCAACCAAGAGATCTTTCCTCAGCTAAAGAGATAAAGCTGCAATAAAGAATTGCAAATAAGTCCCAGGAGTGACAAAAAGCTGGGATCCTCTTCCCCATGGCTGTCACTTCTGTACATCCTTTGTGGATGACCCCCTGAGTAAACGGACGTAAAATATCAGAGTTTACACTGCTGTTAAGGAAGAAACATGTAGTCACCTATTGGTAGGACCGAAAACCTATCCCTTGTTGCAATTGGCTCTTACAAACCTATTGAATCCTTTCACATTTTTCACAAAACCTTCTGCAACTAAAGCATACAAACAATTTCGAGTGAAAATGAACTTTCTGAAGCAAACGACAAAAAGGTTAAAGCTAGAGATGTTACCATGAAAAGAAATTGGAATCACATACACACATTTTATTTTATAAGGAACCACTTTACAAGGAACCTACATGTAGACGGCGAAAATAATTAAGGAACTTATACTACTAATGGAGAAGAATCCAAGAAACTTTTCAATTTCAAAACTTTTTATAACTGCAAATAATCAAGAATTAGGAAGCCGGTTCCATTGGCAACTTAAATAGATACATTTATAAAACTTCTTTCCTGCCTTATTTGTGCTTTTCATCTTGAGTTCTAGCCGAAATAAAATTCAGAATATTGATTGTTCCTTATGTTTGCACCGATTTTATACCAACATATGTGCAGTGAAAATTAAGGAACTATTAAAGAACTTTTAGTACTAGAATTTGATAAAAAGAGGCCCAAAAATAAGGAACTTTTAGAACTAGGCCTGGAGCTAGGTTCCTCAGTAAATAAATCGTGTAACGGTAGGCCGAAAAACCATCATTTATGACAACTAGCTCTAGCAGGCCTGTAGAATTCCAGAAAACGGCTAGAGTATGAAACGAACTTAGCTTTGTCTTGTTTCGGCAAAAAAATTCTGTTTCTAGTGTTTACCTTTGTTATATTTGCCATGTTTGCTCCCTCTATGCTTTTCTGTTTTTCTTTGGTGTTTTGCCACGTATTCTCTCCCTATCCACTCCTGTTGGAGCGAGGTAGCATAATGGTTAGAGCGCATGCCTCCCATGCGAAGGGTCTACGGTTCGAGCCCGACTCGATGCCCTGACTGAACGCTCGCTCACTGTTCACCCAGCAGCAAATGTGTACCTGGTGTCAATACTGGGGAGATAAAAGCGGCGAGGAAAGGAACTGGCCACCCCACCTCATATGCCGATGACTCACGGTAAGTGTCCTCTCTAACAGGCACTCCCCTATGTACGAAAGTATACAGGACTACCTTACCCCACTCCTGTTGCCAATGCTAACAAATCCCAAGCAAAACAATGATACAAAATAGTAGTATGGCTATGTATGGGTACTGAAACTATTCAAATTTCTGGACTACATGAGCTCTCTGTACTATCCCCTTCTCTCTTTAACAGTGCACTAATCTTCTGCAACAATGAAGCTCGCAAAAAATGAACCAGACGCCCAGTGAAGACATTCGGAAAGATGAGCAAAAGTATTCTTGTTTTTACCACACTTATGACCTCACTTGTATTGCTCTTTTTACCATAGCTAGAAACATCTAAGCCGCAGCCACACTTGCGTTTTTGGTAGCACTCAAATTAATTGCTGTTCATTTGAAAGTGGATACATTTTGATGTATTTTCACCACACATATGCGAAACTCTTCTTTTTTCCCTCTGTAATTGCAGCAATTGACCATGCCAACTGTGGAAGCTTCAACCATGAAGATAATTCCTAGACATTCTAACCTCTCTAGATCTTTTTTACTGTTATAATACTGGCATGTTAACTCTAGGAGCATGCATAAGGCTTGGGCCTTGTTCACGCGATACCAGATTCATTTCATATCGATTATTTTTCCCCCAGGATGCCATTCTGTTCACAAGTGAAATCTTTTATAATAGAGGCAAAGCAATTCTGCGAGCATAGAAAAGATCATACCCTATTTTAGGAAGATAACGCCTCATGATATTAAGAAACGGTGATTAAGTTTGACAGGTCCCGGGGCGGAAGCAAACTTGCTGAGGTCTGAAATGTTTTTAACATTATTTGTGGAGATTCAAAAGATTTTAAAAAATTTTTGGGGGTATGAAGCCAAAGAAAGTTTTTGAGGGTTCTATCATGAGCTACAAAATGATAGTGCTTATTAAGCTCTACGGTTCTACAATTTTTCTTAACTCAGAGAGTCTGAAACTAATGATGAAGAATCCTCTATCACTATGGTTGCTTCCGGGCTCTAAAGGAAGACACTTCTAGTTGGCAATAGTGTTTCTGCAGAGGAATAAAGCTTGGTGAGCGGGGGTATGAAAAATTTTCGCATGTTATTGTAGAGTTATAACTTCTTTTTTGCATATTTTTATGGGGTATGGAAATTTTTAACACTTTCAGTCATTTGTTTCCACCCTTTGGTACCTGTCAAATATAATGACAGCTCCCTTAACACGAGTGAAATTAACACGGAGAAAATTGACGTAAATGAGCGAAAATATTTAAACGTGAAAATAAAAGCAACGCGAATTGGTTAAAGACTTTTCATATATAGCATAGATTTAACGCGGAGTTTAAAGCTTTGGAAATTCATGGCGTCCACCTCCATGGTAACAAACGCAATATCAATAATACTCATGAATGTCGTTACTCGTGAGACTCGAATAGACCAAGAGATTGGAGTAGTAGGGGTGATTGAAAGTCTCCTGAAAATTCAGGGGGCTTGGAATAAGTGGGCTGGCAATTTTTCTAAGTTGAAAAAGAACGTACTTTAAATTAATGTCTCATGAAATTAAAGCACATAAATTTCACGTCTCATATAATTAAGGCATATAAATTAACACGAAATTTACAAACTCCCGTTAATTTTCTGGGGCATTAATTTGGTTTGGTATGAAGAATTAAATTTACCAAAGCCTTTAAGAAACTTTGCAAATCTCTTGATAATATCACCCTGTTTATTGGCCATACTGGCAAATGGCACACTATTCAATGCTTCTATAGCTGACCTACCAAGTATACGACAGTTTGATTTTGTTTCTTCAGACATGCTGCAGGAATCGAGTTCTTGCCAATTGGAGCCATCGACTATGTGTGTGTTTTCTTCAGATCAGCACCTTTATTTTGAAAACATGTTCTTCCAGGACAATAGCATCTGCACTTGCATCTGCTTTGCAATTAATTTCCACCCCTTGATGCTTAATACCTACATTCCAATAATTAGCTTCACTTTCTAACTCGTCACTGTGAATTGAACCCATAATGATTTCATGCATCACTCTGCCTTCACTAATTCAAGTCCTTAGCAGGGCCCATGTTTCAGAGGTGGCAAAATTGTCCTGGAACAATCATGTGGTACAAAATCTGAAAGCTTTTTCATACTTTATGTTTAGACAATTAATTAGGTAATGTGTGTGAAGGAAAAAGTTGAAGTTTCTGGTATTCTACAAATACCCAGGTTGAGCTCAATCAATATATCAGATCTCTCCTTAGTTATAAAGATAAAGCAACAATAAGCGATCGCAAAAAGATTCCCAGGGGTAGCAAGAAGCTGGGATACTGTTTCCCAGGGGTCAGGGGCGGATCTAGACTGTCGCACAGGTCGCACATGCGACAGTCAACATTCAGCTGCACAACAATATTTTTAGTCACTTGGAAAGTTTTCTTAATTGGTACTTCATCAAATCAGCTCTAAGATGGATTTTTCTGTTTGCTCTAAGGAGGTAAGGAAGTATATAGAAGTGTCTTACATTTTCCTATTCTGTGGAGGAGCTAGTCAGAAAGAGGAGATCCCATGTTTGTAATCTTTATTC
>OLMO02000231.1:21858047-21874894 GCA_900291935.2 Cassiopea xamachana
GATCATATTTCATATTGCTGGGGAATGATCCTGAGAATGGTAATTCCCCATGCTCAAAGCACATTTTTGTGTTGTCATTTCAGTTATTTGGATTGTGAAATACGTCATGAAATACTTTTGGTATGGACTTTGGGGGCCCATCTGATTCATATTATTGTCTTTTTTATGTTGGAAGTTTCTAAACACTATTGTTTGCAATAGGAAATGTTGCCATTTGGGAGGGGACCATGACCCCCAGCCCTCCTTGGATCCGTCCCTGCTTATAATGAAGCATGAGGTATTAGCAGAAATTCATTTATAATTCTGAGTACTGTAGTGGGTTAGAGCATTCGTTAGGGTTAGGGCTATAATTACAATTAGAAATTACAAGTATATGAGTACTTCTTTGGCATGGCTTAATTTTAATATGTGTTATGGTGTAATATTTACGTCCTCAAAATGTATAATTTATTAGGACTATCTTCACCAGCCCCACAGCCAACAGTCGCAGAATTCCTTGGTTTGACCACGCCTACTAACGAGCCACACCCTATGTGCGACAGTCATGAAATTTTCTAGATCCGCCCCTGGCAGGGGTGGCATTTGCCACCCCATGCCACTCGATGGCTACGGGCCTGCGCTAATTTCACCTACAGATTTGCCAGCCTGCTCAGGGATCAGTCGCCCGTTTCGCAGCGTCAACTTTACCGCTTTTACGATCCTCCCTAACAAACCGAAGCCTCTACTTGAACGAGACAATTTCGCAACAGGTAGCCCTCCTCCCTTTTTGTTATGTAGTCAAATACACGGTTTTTTTATAAGAAAAAAGTTTATAAGAAAATGAGGCTCAAATCGTCAAAATCTTAAGAAAATCTTAAGAAAATGACGAGGCTCAATTTCCAAAATTAAGTGTTTTCATAGGCAAAACAATCGGTATTTCGTTGTTGTTGCATTCAAAATGTTAAAGATGGAATTCAAATTCATGTATACAGTATTATTAACGATAGTTTAAACCAGGGGTGTCAAGCTCAAATATAGAGTGGGCCAAAATTTAAAACTGAACTGAAGCCGCGGGCCAAGGTTGAATAAAGTATCCTTTTAATATGTACCCAAATCAATTTTGCAATGAATACTGAACAAGCAAGACTTATATAACTTGACAAAATCGAGGTAAAATTCTGAGGTATTTTAATATAAACTCTTTCACAGGCTAATAATAAACTTGAAAATAAAATAACAATAACAAAATCAATCAAACGTTCAAGCTTTAAAGCAGCTCCACCGCTTTATAATACCAGCGGGCCAGCTCTAATGTTAATTTGATATTGCCTCAAGGGCCAAATGAAATTACACGGCGGGCCAAATTTGGCCCGCGGGCCAGAGTTTGACACCCATGGTTTAAACCACTATAGCCAGTTTGTTTCAGTAAAAGTTAAGAAAAATTTAAGAAAATCTCAGGCTCAATTTCGGGAAAAGTTAAGAAAATTGAGGCTCAGGCAAAATAATGATTTTCTTATAAAAAAAACGTGTATACCTACTACATACTAAAACGTTCGTGTATGGGAAAGGACATTTGCTGACAGAGTGAAAACGATGCACGCATGCGTATTACAATTTTTCATAGAACAAAATGGCGCGAAGCGCGAGGAACATCGAGGAAGCGGAGAATTTACTTTCACTGGCACAAACAGGAAAATATCGTTACCCTGTCATATTACTGAATCAAATTTTTTCGACAATTCACGGTGAAACACTTCTAGCCCTTCGAAATCAATGAAAATTGGTGTTGTTGTCTGTCCGATTATTTCATCTTCGTCATCATCATCGAGCAACAAGTCTTGCGATGCATCTTCTTCATTTCGATTTGCATCTTTATCGTCGTCAGTCAACAGACCCTCATTAAACGCTTCTGTAAGCTCTTCTATGCGATTTGAAAGGAAGCCAAGGAACTTCTGACCGGACAAGAGGATTCTCGTTTTCATTCAGCTGAAGATGGAAATATGAAGACTCCATTGATGGGTAGTATTTATTTTAACTCAACTAAAAACCAAAAAACACAAAACAAAATATACATATCAACACTTGCATTTTTACACCAGACTTGTTAAATAAAGCACTTAAGGATTACACTCTATACTGCATTAAAAGGGCCTAACCGTTGCAATGATCTTCTTCTTGAAGTACCATGTTGGCCAGTCGCCATGGCTTACTGATGCATGCTCTTTCAAATACTCCTTGTATTCAGGGCACTGTGTAATCATTTTTTCAAATGATTACAATGATTGCAATGATTTGTAATAATTGTCACGGGAGCATAGTTCTGTCTCTTGCATATCCACCAGCAATACAGATTTCATTTTGTCCATCTCCTTCCTTTCTGGTGATGTGTAGCATCTAAAAACATAGTATTCATTTTATGGATCCATTATTTTAACTGTAACTATAGTGTTAATGTTGTTTGAATAATATTTTATACCTAGTGAAAATAGGAATAATTGCTTTAAGTGCAATTGATTGTTTAAAATTGTTTAGCTACCAACCTAAGATGTTCAATACAATTATGTTTTTACCTTTTCCAAAACCATGTTTTATCAGCAAGGAGGGTTGCCACCTTTGGACTCTGTATCTGTTATGGATCTGTTTAAAGGCTTTCAGCCTATTACAGAATAGATATATATTATTATTATTATCAGTATGAAGTGACAAACCAAAATCATTCAAAATTAATTGCCAGGGTCTTAATAAGAGCATGTGGTTTGGAAAAATTTTCAAAAAATGATTAGCAGGGGGACGGTAATTAGGTCAAAATGCTTTTTAGATTCCATGAACAATGACATGAATTAAGTCATTCATTGGAATTAAACACACTGACCTTTCTTTTCTTCGGTGGAGTATACGCAATATGCCCTGTTACCTCATCAACTTGATCTGCTTCTGCTAAGTGATTACGGCAAATGTAAGTGCCTTTACAAGAGCTGCTGAGGTCTTTGAAAATTGCCGTCAAACGGACAGGACACGGTACAAAGGCAGTTGAACATGAAGATCCATCGCCTAATGGATAGCAGCATGTTTCTTTGTTGTGCTTTGTTTCTTGACGCAGATGTTTCAAGCAAACAGTGACCTCTACTCCAACGCCAAGGTCAAAGGCCTCTGCCTGATTCACTTGCTTCAATTTTCCATAGCAGTCATCTGTGTCTTTATTTCTGGAAGAGCGCGGCGCAAAAATGCAAAATATATTACTTGAAAAACTATCACACATTATCTTGATGTAATTTTCTTTTTCCAATTGGTTTCGCCAGCCACTTTTCTCAATTTCGGTTATTTCTGCAATACGATTCAAGAAAGTAACGGAAAATCCCTGTGGAACTCAAAAATAACGGTAATTTCCCTGTAGAACTCAATTCGCACCCTGTGGTAATCGAAATTCGCAATCTGCGAATGATATCACGACAGCAACTAGACATCGACAATTATGCATCGTGGTTAATCTTGAGATGATTCATTTGAGACCTTATTGCAGTTGATTGGTTATAAAAATCATGCTTCAAATATTGCTGTCTATGGAGCGGTCCGAAAGACTCTTAAGTTCGTTCTGCAGAGGGTAACTTTTTTGTTATTTTTATCATATCACGTAGGAACAACCCTGGATTTATGAGAACTCTTGATATATGGCGGAGGCATCCCTAAAGCACTAGTTGAAAAAATAAGATCCCTTATCAACTGAAAAACGGCCTTATCTTTGGGACTTTTGTGACATAACCATTTCGAGATTGTTAATCTCGAGCTGTAACTACCCATTTCCTTCGTCTCTGTATTTTAAAAGAAGTTTCTTCAATGTGAATTTTTTCGCCTTTAATAGAATGGCGAAAGAAAACTAAACAATTTGTGTATCATTTTGTTAATCTTAGGTCTCCATAAATGGCCCTAAAAAGCATTTTATGATGGGAAACATTTAATTTTTTCCCTAGATCAGAATTTTGACAACGTGACTTGCTGTATTCCATCCTTCGATTTTCGAGCCCCCTGTGCGCAGGCGTGCATCGTTCTTTATTATTATTATTAAACATGTTTAGGGAGGGTATCCCTTCAGCCGTAGCTGGTTTTCAAGGGGCCCTCCATTTACATACAAAGATACCATTAAAATCTAAAAAAAAACCTAATTACAATTATCCTCTAACGATAAATTAAGAACAAAGCCAAATATATAAATAGGTAAGGTAAATACATAAATACTAAAATACTAAAATAGAAGTCAATTTTGGCTCAAGTTTTTAAAACTGATTAAGGTTTCCGCTCTGTCAATTAGCTACGAAGTGACGAAGGCACGATGGAAAACATTTGTTCACATATTGCGATTACCAATTAGCCCACCAGGTCAGCAAGCCATGAATTACTACTTTCAATGTCCTATCAATGGAAAAAATTTCCGAGGAAGGAAACGAACAGCACTGCCAATAGTGATTGATAATGATTTAATATAAGCAGCAAAACATCATCATCAACAAACACAAATCAGACAATTTAAAACGACAGAGAAGATCTTAACATCCTGAGGAACATCGCAAATGATCGCAAAGTATGGAAAAACTTGACTACTTTAATTTGTAGTGTCGCGCAAGGTGAGTAATTATACAGTTGCAAGCCAGATGCGCAAGAGAGAGAGAGAGAGATAGAACAAGAACAGCAAGGATATTACTAAGATGTTGAATGATGATCAGGAAAGCCTTGGGGACTTATCTGTTGCAAATAATCTCATGGTGAACCTTAGACAATCAAAAACAGAATTTTGTTCTCTTTCGAAGTCAGTAGAACCTAGCTCGTACGGAAAAAATAGAGATTAATGTAAATAGTGAAAAATATCGTCAAAGCACAGAGCTATAAATATCTTGTGGTAGCATTCAATAGGTAGGTGGAAAGCGCAGCCTTTTAATTAATGGAAGAAGCAGAACGACGCAAAAAGAGCCTGCATATTCATTTATCGATACTAACGACTGATCCAGGGTAATTCCATGAAGACTATTCCATATAGGACTATTCCATTAACAACTATTCCAACTAACTTAAACAATACGACTTACACGGTGTGATTTGACTTATACGTTTCGATTCATGCTTGAGTCTCATCCTCAGTATGAGGATAATATAAATGGGCGCAAATAAATAACATAAAATGGATCAACGGGCACGTGATAAAAACCAACGTGAAAGGGAGCATAAAAGATTAAGAAAGAACGTGGAAGGGAGCACTTAGGGGGACACAAATATAAAACTGATGAGCACCATAGAAATAGAAGGACCAATATTTCTCTATTGATCAGTCGTCAGTATCAATAAATGAATATGTGGACTCTTTCTGTCGTCGTTCTGCTTCTTCGATTAATTCAACAGGAACTAATATCTATTGAGCCAGTTCGAGAAAATGTACAAGACAGTATCATGAAGAATCATAACCAGGCACGTAAATACCGGGGGAAGGTGTGGGGGTGTGACATCCCCCAATCCTTAGTCCAGTCGGAAAATTCTGAGGCAGTCTTTTCAAAGTTTGATTCTGAAAATTCTGAGGCAGACTTTCTTCGGAAAAAGCTATATCAGACATTGCTTTTCCTAAAAGGCTTGAATTTTCCGACTATCACATATCTGTTGTTGTCCGACTGTCATAGCTTTCTTTCTTTGCTGTCTGTTACTGAATTTCCGTCTGACCTCAGATTTTCCGACAGCTGCGTGTTTTTCTTATGTTTCGGCTTATGTTTCAAGTTCATTTGTGCCATAACTTCAGTTTTCGAGACCGAATCAAATTTTTCCGATTTAGCCAATCGGAAATATTCGAATCATTTGCAAAAACTGAAGCTATAACTCAATATGAGCTTGAATCATGAGTCGGAAAATCAAGCTGTACTATAAACTTGAGTTCTCATTGCTGTCCACCCTCTAAAATTCAACTGACATCGTTGCAGGCCCGCGGATACAGGAGGTAAGAGGCGTTGTCCCAAAAATTGAATGAAGTTGTGTATGGAAAACTATAAGCTACAGCCTTTAATCATTTCACAATTGCTTCTACTCAGCCTAGAATCACGCCATGGAGATCTGGCAACAGAGATGCTTTTGCAGAGATAATTTTGCTGTGTGACAGCGAACTTAGATCTCGTAGGAACTTCAGACGGCAAATTAGAGAGCAACACACTAGCACCTCAACTTTTGAACTCGTTTGCCAACGCAAAGGTAATATGCAAAGATAATCCGGCGTAGGCTATGTCTTATTTTTGGCATTCTGGCTTGAGATGGGTTTACTTTTTGCGTTGGTAAACATACATGCGATAGTAGAAAGGAGAATTCGACCATAGTTAACTATGATTCGACGTAGCATTTTACTTTTTCGTTCCAAATCTTCAAAATTCGATAAAACCAGTTTCTCCTTCTCAGCAGTAAGCTTAATAATGAAAGCAAGAGCATTTTTGTTTGCAAAAGAGAGTTTTCCCTCATTTTAGAGGGCACTATCTCAAAAGATGTGTCTGAGGGCAAGCCCACAGACGCCAATTTCCAACACCATCTTGTAAGAGAAAGTGTTCATGGAAGGTGTAAGAAAATGAATGATAGCCAATATACACTAGATTAATATAGGCCATTCTTGTATGAAATATCCACAGAAATAGATTTTCCATTCCAAGTTTGTCGGGTGTGACATTAGCGAGTCCATCCAGTTCATAACCAGGACATTTCATCTTCAATCACTCAACTTGGTCTTTCTATTTCATCTAATCTCACTTGGAAACCCCATATTAGTTCCATAGCAAAACATGCCTCTCAGAGACTTGGCTTTCTTTCTAGAGCCCGTGGTTATTTCTCACCTTCTCAACTACTAACTATATACAAATCCCAGATTCGTCCTTCTCTGGAGTACTGCTCTCATGTCTGGGGTGGTGCTCCTAAATCTTCTCTCCATCTTCTTGACAGAGTCCAATCTAAAGCTATCCGTCTCATCAACAATCCAAACCTCACTAATTTTCTACAGTCTCTCTCCTATCGTCGTCTTGTTGCAGATCTTTCCATTTTCTACCGCTATTTTCACGGAAATTGCTCTCAGGAAATCAAGAATATTATTCCTGATCCAGTGAGGCGTGTTCGAACTACCAGAAGCTCTACCTATTCACACCCTTTCCAAGCTACACTACCTAATCCACGAACTCTATCTCACAAATCATCTTTCATTCCCAGAACTTCTCAACTGTGGAACTTATTGCCACCCACTACTTTCCCTGAATCCTACAAATTGTCATCTTTTAAATCTAAAATTAACAAACTTGATCTTGTCTCCCTTTCTACTTAAACTTCCCCTCATTTTCTCACTTTTTCCTTTGTCGGGGCTTTGCTATAGGCCCTACGGCCTTTCCCCGGCATTACTTACTGACAAAAAAATACAAAAAATTGCCTGTCCACTTTCTTACCTGAAGAATGAAGGTATCATGGGAGCCCCAATAGATTCCTCCATGGTCACAATTATTGTACGATGATTGAGTCCATGTACAATTAGAGCCATGAGTTGGAATTTCTGTTGCAGTTGAGTGCCTTGTAAGGCCATACATGATTTTCTTTTCTTTTGGTATTCGAATGTAATCCTTGTTGTCCCATCCGATGACTATTGTATTATCTTGATTTGTGATAGCAATTATTTTTCCATTCAAGCATTCTGAAGCATATTCCAGTTGCTCTTTCAATCCAACATCTTTGCCAGTAACACGTATTACCAACTTTTCACTATTCTTTAGATACAATGACTTCAAATAAGAAGCAATTTGTTGACTCAATACAACTACATGCACGTTTTCTATCATACTATGTAGGAGATTCACCTGTAGGACGTTGATAACTTCCATATGTCTTGCCTGTATTGTGGCATTTGCGGGCCTGTCGCTGATGTATCTAAGGTCTCTGAGCATCTTTCTATAATGTGGATGAAAAAGGTCAACAAAACCAGTGATCAATTCAATGTTTGTGTTGCCCGACTGAGTTTCAATGTTCTTGCATCCTTGAGTCAAGATTGAAGCTGAATTGCCTCCTTCAATTGGTTGGTAATATTGATACTGTATAGAAAGTTGAAAACCTTCTTCTCTAAATTGAGTGGAGATTCGACGAAAATTGCTGGTGGTGAGGGATCCTGGCTGTCAAATTTAAAGCGATGAGGCTTGCCAGGCAGAAGTGTTGACAATTTGCTACGTTGATAGAAGGGCATGAAGAAATAGGCTGAGAATATAAACACCAAAGCGGCAAGTAGTATGGAGAAGTGTTTTGCCATGCTGCCCATTGTGATGTAAGATGCAAATCCGACAACTTTCGCTAGAATGATAGTTTAAATAGACCTTTGCATAATGATGCCATATACGTTAACGCCCGCATTGTATTCTGGGAGTGGCAGTTTTAGTCGATGATTGAAAATTGATGATTGAATAGATAGTGCTAATAGTTATACCAAATCTGCGTTCGACGTAAATTTTAGCCTTAGCTTTTCAAAAAGCTCTTGCTCGTGCAGAAGTAGTTATGAGCTTGAAGCTTTCATGTGTGGCATCAGTGAGCCCATTAGTTCTCTACAAACGAAGGGGTTATTATAGAGGGAGGGAAGACCTTGTCTTTCCTCGGAGGATTTACCTGCTGTGTTCGATGGTGCTTCATCAGCTTGGAAAGGAATATGGAGCATTTGCGGTATTCCTAAAAATTGACTTCAGAGAAATGTAGCGCTTTGCTGTACCTGAGTGATGATTACACTTCTGTGCCTGGAGGCTAACCTTACGCCTAGTCATATGGCCTAGACCTAATGTAGACTGACAATATAAACGACTCTCTGCTGATATATCTGGTATTGCAAACCGAAGAAGACTAACTTAGATCATTAAACACAGAATACTTCAAAATAATCGCACAGTACATGACATGTGACATACATGTGACAGATACAACACATTGCCCGGAAAGGGTGTTTACTATACACAACAGAACTCCACATGAAAGCAAGATTGGCACAGAAAACATGACAGCTAAGGCAATACGCACTTAGACACTAAATATACTACTTAAGATACAACCACTTCGTTACAGAAAGATAAAAATATATAAAAAATAACGCAAAATCTGGTACCTACTTATTGACACAAGGCTTACTCTAGTCATTTTACTGGAGGAAGAAAAATTTATTTACATAATGACCCCACTACTGTGTCGAAGACTATGCTACAGGAAACAAGGCATCGAACATCCAGTACTTCTAATGGACAACAGAAATGTATTGCGTAAGAATAATTTCGTTTCTGAATTGAAAGAACTTAATCACAACTGGCATTCCAGCTACAGTTGTTGCATTTGCTAAGCAACGCACAAGGCATCTACTATCAGGTATTTACTTACTTTACTAAGAATGAATTCTATTACTCAGACTAGTCGGGTTTCAGACAATTTCACTCTGTATTGACATGCTTAATAAAGTGTACCAATGATTGGTATCTAAATTTCGAAAAAGGACATTTCTCTGGCATCATTTTGATAGACTTGAAAAATGTTTCCGATACCGTAAACCATGATCTTCTCATAGCTAAGCTACGTTTATATGGGGTCGACGGCGCGGAATGTTGCATATGGGGTTGAGGGCGTGGAATTATTTATAGCATATCTAAATGAAAAGAAGCAATGCTGCAAGGTAAATGGCAGAATATCTAAAATACAAGACATTGAAAATGGAGTTCTTCATGGGCCCTGCCTAGGCCCACTCCTATTTTTGATTTATATTAATGATTTCCGTTTGCTCTGCAAAGAACCAAGGTCACGATGTATGCAGATGACAGAAGCATTTCCTATTCCTCAAGATCTGTCACTGACTTAACCAATGCTATCAACTCAGATGGTAAAGATCTTAGTTTGTGGCTTCAGGGAAATAAGTTGACTCTTAATGTTGTAAAGACACAAATTATGATATTTGGTACCGAACCTAATCTTAGGAGGATCTTTCGCGATTCCTCAACAAGGTTTCCTCCATTTCAAATAAATGATGACAAGAATGAGTCCACAGATACCATCAAATATCATGGGTTAAAAATTGATCCGTCACTAAATTGGAAAGAGCAAATTACCACGATTAGCAGTAAAATCTCACGAGGAAGAGGAATACTGAAGCATTCTAAGAAATATCTTCCATTGTATACTATCCGAAGAATGTAAAACAGTATAGTAGATCCACACCTAAGATGTTGTTGCTCTGTTTGGGGATGTGCTGATGATTCCATTATAAAAAAAGTGCAAAAGCTACAAAATCGAGCTGCGCGGGTAGTCACTAACAGTCCTAACGATCAAGCATTGTTGCCATTGATATTACAACTAGGATGGTTAACAGTCAAGGAAATTATTGAATTTGAAGCAGTTTGTACAGTTTATAAAGTTTGAAGGGACTTGCACCTCCTTATATGCAGTCAATGTTTCACTTCAAATACGGTTGTACTATAAAGTTGAGTACTGATTACTGTTCTCATTCTGAAATTCAACTGAAATCGTTGCAGGCACATAGACACAGGAGGTAAGAGGCTTTGCTCCAACAATTGAAAGAAGTTGTGTATAAAATGCCATAAGCTACAGCCTTTAATCATTTCGCAATTGCTTCTACTCGGCTTAGAATCTAGGACCATCACGCCACGGAGATGTGGCAACAGAGATCATAATTTTGCTGTGTGACAGCGAACTTAGATCTCGTAGGAACTTCAGACGGCAAATTAGAGAGCAACACACTAGCACATCAACTTTTGAACTCATTTGCCAACGCAAAGGTAATATGCAAAGATACTCCGGCGTAGGCTATGTCTTATTTTTGGCATTCTGGCTTGAGATGGGTTTACTTTTTGCGTTAGTGAACATACATGCAATAGCAGAAAGGAGAATTCGACCATAGTTAACTATGACTCGACATAGCATTTTACTTTTTCGTTCCAAATCTTCAAAATTCGATAAAACCAGTTTCTCCTTCTCAGCACTAAGCTTAATGATGAAAGCTTCATGCAAAATGATAATTGACCTTCATCAGTCGGAAATTTTGACTTTTATCCCCTCAAAAGTTCCGTCAATTTACGTCCCTGATCATAACACCAGCGAGAATAAAAATAGAAATCAGTCCTGTCACTGTAGAGACAATTTGTAAATTAGTGAGCTTGCCTATAGTACCATAGTGTAACAACAAATGCATAGAAATTTCAGAATCACTCAAATGAAAGCTGAAAATACAGCAAATTCGCTGCACCATCACTGAAGACACGTCAGTACGTAGTTCATGTCATTCATTATACGTCATAAATAATATATTTTCCTTTTTAGTAAGGCTGCCTTCAAAAGAAAAAACTTGACTGGGTCTCTCTCTATACTAGCGCAATATATATCGATAACGGTTCTACATAATTTTACTAAATTGAGTATCTTTTTATCTCCCTGGAGTTCCTCACCATTAACAGATTTGGAATTATTCAAGCTTGTCTGTAAATCCTGTCGTCAAAGTCTTCCCACCTTTGTTGATTCTTTTACGATTTAGGCCCCTTATTGGGATGCAATGGTGGTGGTGGACGAAGAGGACTTGGCAAGGGTTTAGTATGGTGTAGCCCATCTTTGACTGGAAGTACCATAGAAATAGATTCTCCATTCCAAGTTTGTCTGGTGTGACATTAGTGAGTCCATCCAGATCATTGCTTGTCCACTTTCTTACCTGAAGAATAAAAGTATCATGGGAGCCCAAATAAATTCCTCCAGGGTCACAATTATTATATGGTGATTGAGTCCATGTACAATTAGAGCCATGAGTTGGAATTTCTGTTGCAGTGGAGTGCCTTGTAAGGCCATACATGATTTTCTTTTCTGTTAGTATTCGAATGTAATCCTTGTTGTCCCATCCTTTACCTATTGTATTATCTTGATTTGTGATAGCAACTACTTTTCCTTTCAGACATTCTGAAGCATATTCCAGTTGCTCTTTCAATCCAACATCTTTTCCAGTAACTCGTACTATCAACTTTTCACTATTCCTTAGATACAATGACTTCAAATAAGAAGCAATTTGTTGACTCCATACAACTACATGCACGTTTTCTATCATACTATGTAGGAGATTCACCTGTAGGACGTTGATAACTTCCATATGTCTTGCATGTATTGTTGAATTGGCAGGCCTGTCGCTAATGTATCTAAGATCTCCGAGCATCTTTCTATAATATGGGTGAGAAAGGTCTACAAATCCCGTGACCCACTCAATTTTTGTACTGTTGGAGTGATTTTTCTTGTTCTTACATCCTTGAGTCAAGATTGAAGCTGAATTGCCTCCTTCAATTGGTTGGTATACCTGATATACAAAGTTAACAACCTTTTCTTCAATTTTGAGTGGAAGCTCGGCAAAAGCCTTTGGTGGTATTGGTGGCGGAAATGTGTCTTCACTGCTCCAGTTGATGTTGCTGCGTTTGCTGGACCGAGGTGTTACCGCATTGTTAAAGTGACGGCAATATATGACAACATATGCTGATACTGCAATCACCAGAAGAATAGCAAGTACTTGAAATCTTGGTACCGTTTTGCAGATTGTCATGGTGGATAACGTGTGCGGTGCAGCAAGTCTTTCAGATCATGTGTGATTGATAGGCTTAGGACATTTTACCTGTTGTGTGGTATGGTCGTCTTGTCAGGGGGACAGTAACAGTAACATTCATGAAGCCAGCTTTCAAAAGACTGGTTCAAAAGAATGTGCCTATTGGACCCACAGGGAAAGGGAGGGGTTTGGGAGCTCCGATCAGAATTGCTTTGACCAACACGCCATTTGCCTTGGGTATAATGTAAACAGTGCTTTCTATGGTTCCAGAACGTTAGGAAATTTTGCAGAAAAATCTTTGTAATACGTACCGTGCAATGCTGGAAAATGCTCTTTTGCAAATGTGATTGAATAAACATAGCAAATTTTGATCTACGATCTCTGAAAAAGGAGGTAGAAAGAACAATAACAAGATACCATTTGATCATGATTCAGTTTTGGGCGAGTAAGGGAGGGCAAGTTCCCTCAGCTAGGTGGGTAGTGCCCCCTATGCCCCCTCATGCTTTTGTGGATAGTAAACCTATAATAATTCCTTTGTTGAAATTGAGTGTTGTCTGGCTATAGTAAGTGGCATAACAGATACTCTCGGGGCCCAAGAGATTCAAATCAAATTAAATCAAATCAAATCAAACTTTTTTACAGTTGGTTTGTTTGTTTCTAGTTAAAACTAATTCACACCAACTATTTACATACATACATAACTTTTATAATATTTCGTTAGAGTACTAACTAACGATAAATGCTCATTACGTGCAGATATGTTACGTACAATTCATTCCATCCCAATTTCGTATTTTTTAAAAATTATTTACGGACGCTGCTAGTTTTATTTCATGACATAATAATGCATTCCACACAAGACTTCCACTATATGATAGGGAGCTTATTCCGTAGCGTTGAGAATTCACGGAAGGGATTAGACACAAGTCATTACTACGAAGATTGTAGGAGACAGCTTTTTTTTAAGCATTCCCACATGTATTCAGGGCTTAGATGGTTGATTGTTTTATATATCTCAACAATAAGTATTCGCAGGTTCTTTTTGTGTGTTGCCTTTGATTTGTCCTTATCTACAAGTTTTTCAAACGTAGATTCATCGAATTCATTATGGCTGGATCCCCCATCTTGATTCTCGCTCGAAATTATGCAAGACAATTGCTTCTTCAAAACTCTTAAGGTAGATTCACACTTGTCGCGTTTTTCTTGCCGCCCAGTTGCCGCGCACCATATATGGTAAGCGTTTTTTTTTCAACGTCATCAGCCACGAGTTTTTTTAATGATGCGGCAAAGTTGAAAAATTTCAGCTTTTCCGCATCACGCCGCACAAGAACAATAGAAAGGGACATTGCATTCGGAAGACATATTGGATTTCAAACAAGTTAACAGAGGCAGTTCGATCGATTTCTAAAGAAAATTACCGTGCCACAAGAGGGCAGGATTATGAAAGATGATAGTATCGAGAGACTGGCTGGAAATTTTTGTCAAATGATAAGGATTAATCCAAGAACAGCAATGAAATTCTTTGTGAAGGTGAATGCAAACATAGCTTCGTTGGTAGGCCTATCATGTTTTATGTGAAACCTTCATTGACATGTCTGTTTAGCCTCAGGATTGCCAACCGATTTCTTATCCAAAGCAAACAAGTAGTATTTTCCGTCTTCAGCAACATTGTGAGCCGTAAACACCTGTGAAGTTACCAGATGACTCGAAGCTGTGTTGCTTCGCTTACAGCGGGAGACGCTGCATGTGTGAACAACAGCCATGCGTTTTTGCCGCATCTTGCCGCACCGCCTCATGCCGCGCCGCATCATACCGCAATATGTGTCATAATATGTATAGTTTCTCATTGTTCTTTTAAAATTGTCAAGTTTCCAAAACTCTACAACGGAAGATAGTACTTCATACCAAATCCTAGATCCGAGAAAGCGTTAATTTTCTACACCGCTGTCTGGAGTTTTTGTTTTGATACAGAGTGTCTCTTGCAAGTAGAAAGATGGCACGATAATCTTTTATCAAGAAAATGTATTGACACTAAATCTTCTTTTCTCTGTAAATCTTTGAAAATCTAGCTACGGGCTCTGTCTTGGGTTTTGTTAATTTCCTACCAGCTGGCCTAGTATGGAACACCTAAATGAGGCTATACTCTTTTACTTAATGGCTTGCCCGGATAACATTATTCATGAATACTCTCCTCTCTGCAACAACTATACTGACAACCTAATACGACCATAAAGCCACTTGGAGACAATGACTCTATTCATCATTATCTTTAGCTTCAAAGCTAAAGATTATGCTTAGTACTTTCATTTTCTCTCAGTTTACGTCAATATCCATGTAATGTGAAGTACAAGTAAGTGCACACACTTCTGCTCATCCTTCCTAAACAGTTGATAAACATAGCCCTTGCAGTTAATTTCATCCAAGGTTACACCCAAAAGTTTATTCTTTCGAGTAAAATCTTTTGGGTGTAATCGCTGATGAGACTACAGTAACAGAATTAGTCTGAGGTCACACCAGACATTTCTTTCCTAATATATCAGAGACTCCTGGGTCATTTTGTTGTTGACAGATTAAAAAGCAAAGATTTTGTTGGTGGTGCTGTGTTACGCGCACTTCCTTTGTTGCTGCTATTGTATTTTCGGAGCGTTACCCTGCTTACAATTGATGTAGAAGAGGAGGCCCAGCACCCCTAGCTGTAGATTAAGGGGATGTGGCACGTCCACTTTCATTTAATTCTTATATACTTGAGGAGGGCTGACCTCCAGCTTTGCTGAGCCTTCAGCATTGATGATCCCAGTCGATCCTTTACTCAAAGTCTAAACATCATCAGTGGCGTAGCATGGCTTTTTAGGCTGCGTATTCTATCATAGGGTGTAGCTGAAAGTGGTGTTCCCGGATGTAGCAAGTTAACATCCTGTGGCATTTAATACCATGAACGTATATATCTAGCAAAATGCATCTCCTATCTTGTCTTGACCTGTCTACCCTACAGATCGTAACTAGGCTAGGCTTTTAACTTTCTTCTTGCTGTAACGTCTTTTACGTCAAGAGCCCTTGAAAATCAGTTACGGTTGAGAAGCCACTCTCAGCAAATGTCTAATTTTGTATATAATATCATTAATAACAAAGAATTCTTTGATAATGGTACTAATAGCAATAATGAAAACTACGAACAAAATCGTAAGCGAAAGGAAACAAAGTATCGACCTCTTCTAGAACACTCTACTAAAATTCACCCATCGCTGATTCCGCCATAGTCAACCAAGTCGAATGCATTTAGCAAATCAGGAACAGGGCATATAACAACATAGCCTAGAAGACTCTTTTGAAACCTTAACAAAAGACCATTATTTATGATAGCAACTAGACAATAGTATGCTGATAGGGACATAATGCCACATGACTGTGCATCCCTTTGGATTGTGTAAGTCTAGCAGCTTACATTAAGGAAAAAGAAATAGGCTAGGCCAAGGAAATTTCATGGATTTAAACATAAAGCAAGAGTGTTCCAGTCTATCACTATATTATTCATGAATGCAAAAACAGTAAAAGTATAGGTTCCTCCTACCACGATAAGATTAAACATTGAGAAACTTGGTCTACGTGCGACTGAGCCAGAATGAGTTACCTACCTTTCGATTGTCTTGTTGCTGCTGCTACCATGTGACATAATCTACTTCTGAACAGAAATTCCTTGCTGAAAAGTCAACTTTTCAAATCTCCTTTTGAAATTTTCACATGTTGTATTTACTCCGTTTTCACTAACAACTCCATCACTCCAATCACTGAAACTCAGTTTTTAACTAGCCTGTATGTTAGCTTTTGAGAAGTGAGAGGTTGGAAGCTGGCTGATTTCCAGCGTATTTTGTCATTTTTTTCACTCATTAAGGAAAAACTTATTCATGAAATGGAGCATTTTGATTGGTGGAAACGTCTTTCAGGGTATTCACTGCGTATTCGTGACGAAGTTCTGTTTTAACATGAAGTTGGTTTTCGATCCTCTGCATCATCACAAATCTGCTTGCTTCCAAAAGATTCATATCTGCACACCTATACACTTCGAATATTTAAGCAGGTAAACACATTGAAAAGGAGTGTTTGAGAAAAGAAACGTTATCCCAGCATAATGCAGATTATAATATTTTTCTGGAAATTGTAGGTAATATTCACTGAATATCTTGAATACCCTGTGTTGGGAAACATGAGCGCACAGTAATTAAATAATTTTCTAAATGTATTGAACGTAGTTATTCCATTCATCAAGCATTTGTAATTG
>OLMO02000231.1:21887323-21900099 GCA_900291935.2 Cassiopea xamachana
CATGGACGGAAGCTGTGGCAGCAAATTCTGTATATTATGCCAATGTTTTGGAGCTTATCGCATTATCAGGGCCGCATTTAAGTCGGTTGGGGCCCTGGGCCCAGACTTGATTTGGGCTCCTTTAAATACACCTAAAAAGCTTTGTCACGTGTATAGTACCCAGCACCCTGTTAGCATGAATTTTTATGGACATAGTCGCAAGGTAAGTTTATAAGGGGACTTGTAATTCACTGGTTTTTCGAAATTTTGCTCGGGGTCCCCTAACTCTAAGAATTTTAGGGGGCCCCTGGGCCAGGGCCCAGTGGGCCCATGGATAAATGCGTCTCTGCGCATTTTTTGAGAGCAATATAGATAATGTAGGTGGAATTTTATGTACTTTGTAAGAATATTATTTACTTTCTTCGGTTTCTGATCTTTGGATTTATAACGCTATCTCACATTGAGCTTTCGTGTATCTTGTACGCCAGACCAGAAGCTTTTGTAACACAATGCAAAGCTACCTCTTATGTCTACCTGGCAACTACTCAGTCCAAGATTTCAACTGGCTTTTTATCTACCTACCTTTGTTGTTGTGAAAAAAGGCTTGACTTTACCATAGAGTCAGTTGCTTTACGCAATTTTGCAACTGGTTATTCATTGCTACTGCTAATTGCCATGCCCCTAATCATCAATTTTTATACAGCAAGAGACTCAAGGAGCAATTTTGAAAGATTTGGAGGTTTATAAATAAATATTTAAAGGAAGCAAAAGCATGCCAGAACCCAGAACATGCCGTTATATATGACAAGCAGAGTTGATTGTTGCACTTGGGGCAATCAGTTATAGTATTATTCCGTGGCTTGACCCCTATCCACTAGTAGATGGTCTCTTATTTCTCTTTATTATCGAATACATGAATAAAAAGACCCACTGAAGGTCCTCGCACAGGGGCAAATCCAGGGAGCCAAAGGGCCGTGGCCCCTCCCAAACAGTAGTAATTTTTGTAGAAAACTATTTTCTAGATATTTTTCATATGAATAAGACATTAAACTTAATCAGATGCCCCCACAGTCCAGCTTTGGATCCACCTCTGTCCTTTCATTCCATTTTTTACCTAGATAGATTGATCTCTACAGTTTTGAAGGGCATCTCTTTAAGATCCATAAGATGTGGTTGCAGAAATTTTTCACAGGGCAAAGCGCCCTGAACCGTATTCTACTTTGCTCCCACTGGACACTGATGCTTTCTGCTGGGTACCTGAGATGCTGGGATTTGGCTTTACAGCCCTGAGTACAAATGTTGGAAGAAATAATGCCCCATTTGTATTTGCCCCTCTAGTTAAGATGACTTAAAAGAGGCTATGGATGTATTGCAGAAATTTGAACCATAAATTTGTTAATACGGGTTTAGATGAAGAACTTCGGAGGCTTGATAGGTGGTTGCAGGGGAATAAGCTATCTCCTAATGTAGCTAAAACTCGCTCTATGTTAATAACCACGAAACAAAGAAGAAATATCTCACGGCTTCAAACCAAGCCTTACAACCTTCTATTCGTGAGGAGCACATAGAAGTTATATGCTATTCTAAGTATCTAGGTGTTCAAATAGACGAAAATCTGAAATGGAAGAATCAGATAGAATCAGTCACGTCACTGAGAAAGCTTCTCGTGCAATTGGTTTTCTAAAGTATGCCAAACATTTTCTCCCTGAGGCAATTGTAAAAACTCCTTATACTAGTATTGTTGAGCCTCACTTCCAATACTGCTGCTCTTTGGGGCTGTTGCAATTCCACTGACATCTTGCAATTGCAGAGGCTCCAAAACAGAGCAGCACGCATCGTTACTAACAGTCATTTTGATGCCCCAAGCAAACCTCTGATCCAAAGTTTAGGTTGGAAAACAATTGAAGAGTTAATTAATAGACAAGTAAATCTAACAGTCTTTAAATGCTTAAACAGCATTGCTCCCAAATACCTTTGCGATATTTTTACTAAAAACACCGTTAATGCCACACGCAGTCGTCAAAATACAAATACTGATTTAAGGCTGCCTTTAAAAAGCTCTGCTAACGGACAGAAATATTTTCCATTCAGAGGTGTAACATGTTGGAATGGCCTTTCAACTGAGGCCAAACACACTACTTCAATAGAAGCCTTTAAGTGCCTAATTTAGCCTGCGTCAGTGTATTTACAAATTATCACAACCAGTTTAAATTGTATATTTTGTTATTGTAAGATTTGTAATTAGACTTTTTTAAACATTGTAATTAGGTTTCATATTTTGTAATTATTACTTTTTTGTGTTAGATATGTAAGTATAGTGTAGATGGAGGGCCCCTTGAAAATCATTTACTACCGAAAAGCCACCCTCCTTAAATATGTGAAATGAATGAATGAAAATGAAATGAAACTGAACGGAATTGAACTGTTCACATTTACTGTCGCCTTTGGAAGTGATTACTTTTATAGACAACTTACGTCATTTTCTATTCATCGTTGTAGGCTTTTGTTGCCTTTTTAGAGTAATTTAGAAGCTCCTTTTCTGGAGGAAAACCGTGAGACTTCGAAACTACGCCGTGAGACTGTGAGACTTAATCAAAAACCGTGAGTATCACGGCCGAACCGTGAGCATCACGGCCGAACCGTGAGCATCACGGCCGAACCGTGAGCATCACGGCCGAACCGTGAGCATCACGGCCGAACCGTGAGCATCACGGCCGAACCGTGAGCATCACGGCCGAACCGTGAGCATCACGGCCGAACCGTGAGCATCACGGCCGAACCGTGAGTGTTGGAAGGTCTGTACCAAGCACTTGGCTGGCGTGATTGTCCTGGGGGCAAAACCTTGGATTACGAGTTTTATCTGAGTATTTGGTATCCAGGAAAAAAGTCTATATAGGGAGGGTGCAAAGCCATGGCAAATTTTTCATTTCAGGGCATTCTTTCTTGACAATGAGGTTGGCCTATTAAGCCTCCTTTTGGCAAAAAGTATGGACCGCCAATATTCAAACGAAAGTTCTGTCCTACATTGGAAGAGGGTCAAATTTTAACTGATCATTTGCGGTGATGCCAATGATATTTTCATACACACAGAAATTTCTTAGATACAATGGGAGTAAGGTACTATAGCACAGCTTGGCTGCAAAGTACGTCACCTAAATGCTACGTTGAGTAGCAATGTATTGTGGATACAAACATTGTTGATGTGTTTTCTTACAGAATTTGGGTTGTAGGGAAGCAGCTATATGAAAATGAGCAATACATTTACAGGGCTGTTAAGAACGCTGAAAAGCACTTCTTCTGCTCGGTAAGTTTACGCTTTATATTTAGTGCAACAAATTGACATATTAGGATTGATTCAAAACAATGATGTGGCAGTAAATATGTAAATATTTTTTTTGAAAAGCCTTGAAAATTTGATATTCCAACAATGATTCGATAAAAGACGTTTTTTCTATAAGAAGGTTTTTTGGCCCTATGTCTGAAGCTTTCTTGGCTTTTTCACGATTCCATTATCAAAACTTTTACAAGACTTCCTTAGCAAAAATTTTTGAGCGTGAAAAAGTTCCATGTACAACTGAAATGATGATAAATCTTAGTAAATAATACAAGTTAAATTGTTAATGGGGAGTCAGCATAACACACATAACATTTCGTACACAGATGAATCGAGCTTCAAACTTCCTTTGGTCTCAAAAATTTTGTATTCAAGATTCTTAACTTTTAAGCAATCAAGCACTACTTTGTTATAAAATGCTTTCATATAAAAAGCATGCAATGTATGACATGACAATTGTGATAAGATATTACAACAGTGCTGACTTCAAATATTCTTGATCACCAGTTGGAGCATAAATATCATTTTGCTGATAAATTGGCTCTTATGCACTTGCTCAAAACCTAGAAAAATATTATTTTATTGCTTTCAATGCATTAATTGTCAATTTCAACTTTGACATTCATAATATTTGTATTGATGTTCATTTTGATGTTCTATACTGGACACAAAGCAATTTCAAGTTTTATTTTTCATTATCTTCCTTTTGCTTATAGGGATTCTTTGTTGCTGTCATCATGTGAATCTGAGTTGACTGAGGTGATATGCTTTAGAACAGCTATATGTTTACAGTCCATGCCCAGAAGAAATTGGTGCATGTGACCCTTGTCTGCAAGACTGATTGCTCTTGGTCTTTTCAAGTTAAACATGTGATCCAAAGTCTGCATATCTGAAATACAAGCTGATGAAAAATAGAGCATCCTGCAGCTAAAATGGGTTTCATTAAGTATAGAACAAGATAATGCAAATAGGCAAATGGTGAAAATTGCTATTACTGTATGTTGTGATAGCAAAGTTCTTATTTTGCATATACAATTACATATTAACTTTTAGTGTTGGCAAAGGCAATCGTTTGCTCATGCTGGAGATTTTACACCTATGTGGACATGTACATGTGAAATTACACATGTTACAGGGCATGGACTGATGTATGTTGCCTTTTGCACAGTCATATGTACTTGTGCTTTGTTTGTTAAGGAATCTCTAACTGCATGTTTTTTGTAAAACAAAGCCACCAACTTTGTATCTACAACTACAACTAAAGCTACAACTTTGTATCTGGTTTCATGCAGTGTCTTGAATAACCCAAATGTTGCCTTTAATAGCTAATGCACCAAATAGACATAATGGTTGAAAGCAAGCGACAAGAGTGGGAGCAACAACATAAAGCTCTCCAGTTTCAAGTTGATCGAAAGGAGCGGGAAATACAGAAGCTTAGAGAACTGGTTGAGCACAGAAATAAAGAGGTTTGTGTTTCCAGTATAGTGATGTTTTACTTTCATTGTTCCAAAAGATGTTATAAGGTTTGATGGCATCCTAGCTTACAAAGAAAACATTTTGGCATAAGGTTCTATTTATTGAAGCTTATACCATTTTTTCATGATGACTTTCTTAAAGATTGTCACTCATCATTGAGCTTATGTAGTGGTCTCCCTTGGTGTGGTGACCATGTTCTTAATTTTAATTTCATCAGCCCAACAGGTGCTTTATATGCTATACTAACTTTAAATGCAAAGTTTTGCATGCTTTGCATGATCTACATCAGGTCTTTTCTGCTAGAATCTGCTAAGTGCCACTTTGGCAATGCTAGAAAGCAAGAAGTGCCACAGTTGAAAGCTATACCTGCTTCTGGATGTTCCTCCATCCCAGTAATTAAAGCTAATGCAAGTGTGGAGTCATAGATGCAAACGTTTTGAGCTTGGCAAAAATAATCTTAGTTAGTATTATCCAAAAGCTAGTGATGTAAATTTTCTCTGTCTGTTTTGAGTGCACTTGGTGTGTGGCATTTCATATGACAAAATGTGTTACAAGTAGCACCCACTGTTAGTTGCAGAGGCCTGGTCTACATGCTCCACTGTTTTTTTTGTTGCTTCTGTTTTCCCCCATCTCTGGGGACTCAAATTGAATGTGGTGATAGATCATTATCATCAGAGGCCAAAAATTTAGTAGTTTATGCTTAAACATGTTTTTATCATTTGAGGTGTGAAAGCATTGTCATCTGTGCCAGATCTACTTTTTTGTGTTTGTTGCTTCTATGAGACTATGATGAGACACAAAGAAACTACCATTTTCATCTAAAGTAATTCTTTTCCTTGAACACAAGGAAAACAGTGTTGAGGGTCTCCAAGGGTTTATATCAAACAATGGAAGGTCCTGTTTTTGTTAATGGGAGCATGGGAAGATAGGCAACTTTTAAAGAAAACTAGGGATCAAAGTGGATTCTGGGGAGCAATTTGGCATTTCTTTTATGAGAACATTCAAAAGATATTTTTGGGAATAAGGGAGATTCTGGAAGTTTTTCTAGAGAACATGGGAACACTAATCCCCCTGGGGACTTCATTGTCTTTGAGTGACCGAATTTAGAAAATAAGCAATTGTCTACCAATTTGGCTTTTCTCCTACCTAAAGTCCCTTTTTGAAATAGCATACCATAAATTGCAAGTGACACACATAGATGTTGATAAAGTGCAAGAAAAACTCTTGAAAATATGTGGTAGTAGAATTTTGGCAATTTTTAGGCTGGTCAATTGCAGCAAAAGATAGACTTCAACAATGACAAACATAACAAGATGATTTCAAAATATGAGGAGCAGCTTGGGAAACTCAAGTATGAGGTATAAACTACAAGTATTTTGTTTGTGCTCAATGAGTAAATCACAGGAATTGGCTTTGAATCAAAAGGCAGAGTACAAGGCCTTGTCGTTTTACAAGGGCAATCACACTCACCATTGCAAACATCTTATTAGACTATTATTGTAGTTGTATTGTATATGTGAAGCTCGGTACGTAGGACGCACTACGCAGAGACTAGCAGACAGAATAAAACAGCATGTCCCCACGAACATCAGGAAGAAAAGTAATACCGTAAGAGAACAGTCACCTCGTACATGTAAAAAGAACAATTCTAAAATTAATTGTGAGTCAGCCATAGGACAACACCTTATTGCAAATCCAGAGTGCGCCAAAACACATACAGACGACAATTTTCGGATCATTGGGCAAGCAAGATCGTCTTTTCATTTAAGTGTTTTGGAATCTGTTTACATCAAGACTCAAAACCCAGTCTTGTGTAGACAAAAAGAGTTTGTTTTCTCATTGGGACTCTTCAAGTAAACAATGTTAATAGGTCCTAATTTGTCACACTTGGGGCCAATTAGATGCATCCTATCACATTAACTGCTTCTGGATATATATTTCGGTTAACCTTTGGGTCACTATACGACGTTTTCATACTCTGATGAGTGTCGGACGAAAAATTATTGTAGTTGTAAATGAATTGTAATTCAGTATACAATTTTAGACAAAAAGCATAGGTAAATGCCAATAACTATATATATGGCCACAGACTCGAGTAAGTGGATTCACATTTGCAAGTCTGTTTCTGTGCGATGTGCAGGGTCGCAGAGAGGGGAGGGCAGAAGGGTCAAATTGCTCCAGAGCCTCAAGGTTCAAGTGGCCTCATAGTAACTATTGCTTCAAGGTCCAGGGGCCTCATAAAGTAAACCAGCAGTAATTTCCCATAGTTAATTTTTAGACCCTGAAAACTTTCTGCTCTCTTCACTCGCTTGGGGCATCGTCTTTCTCTTTTGCGCTAGGGCCTCCAATTTCTCTCTGCGGTCCTGGTGATGTGTGCATGAGTCAGATCTAAGAAATAGCAATAATCACACTCCTTAGTTGCAGGGACAAAGAACTTGTTGCCAGACCCATAGGTGGTAAGCCCTTGATGCTTTTAGAGCTCCCTAGGAAAAAAATTTGGTGACGCAATCGCCCTCCAAGGCTGGATCGCGCTTGCAATATCAGGGTTCTTGCGGTAATGAAAAAGCTGAGTTTTTGGACGTTCAGGAGAAGTCATGAAAAGTCAGGGTGTTTTGTTGAAACTTGAAGGAAGTCAGGAATATTTGTCATCCGTGTGAATGGTTTATTTCCTGCCCAACATATCACTTTGCACATTTCATATACTTCCAAAACAAGCAAGTCAGCTTTTGTTTTGCTTAAAAGTTATTAACTAAGTACAGCATTAGCATCACTGATATTCTTAGATTTAAAGATAGGTTGGTCGCTCCATTTGTAACAGTGATTTATCAGGGAAAACATTGTATACATCAGATACGTACTTAGGAAAAATGCCTTCATTGTCAATGAGAAGGTCAGGAATAGCCAGGAAAAATAAAAGGAGGAATGGGTATAAATCCTAGATATGCCGCCATAGTCACCATTTTTTCACGAAAACCTCTCCACAAAACCGGTAATTATAAAAAAGCTTTGAAAGATTGATTGCCAGGAATACAATGAATGGACATCCTTTTCATATGATATCTCGTTTGTTATGACTTTAACAAGGTAAGATAAATTTAAAAGTAAAGACGCTAGGAAAGTATTTGGTAGATTTTGCAACGTAAAGGGACTTCCGCAGGTGTTTCCATTTAGGTGTAAATCAGGTAAGATAACAAGCTGTATCAATTTTAGATGGTGTTATTGTCATTAAAGCTTTCTTTTAGTATAGTCATAGTAATAGCCATTGTCTTGGTAGCAATTTTTATTCAGAGCTAGGGGAACCGATTGCACAATTACCCCTTGTCAAAAATGTATTGGTAGAATTTCCATTTCTAGCTTACAGAATTGCCTATCTGTTTTAGGGAGTGTGAAACTGAATGCACTTGCTTCCCCCTTCACCTTTAGAGTGAATGTTGCTCTTATAAAACTTGTTTTAACCATTTGGCTTAATAATGATGTAAGGATGAAATCGAAAGGTCCTACAACAAAGTCATCAACGCTAATGCATCCATACTTAGAGTGACATCGTTGTGCATTGTAGGAAAATTTTTCAATACAGTAATTTGATTATTATTGTTGAAAAGGTAATTTGGTTTTTAGGACAACCGCATTTCCAAAAATGATCCTTAAAGGTTGTTACTCCAGTCGCTGACGTTATGCTTGCCAGAAGGCTTATTCTTAAATACTTTTGGGGCTAGTACTGGCATCTATACGTGTATGAAATATTATTTTATGGCACTGAGCTTGAATTTCAACCAATTTACCTATGCATTTTTGACAAGAGCAAGATTTGCTGTCTTTGCCCCTAGCTTCTAAGTTTTGAATAAAATTGCTGCTGTCGGAATACGTACATAAACAAATACACACAACACTAGTGCTGCGTGCTTCATCAATTAAAGATATCTATGTGTCGAAGTGTGTTTCTGTGTTTATGTATGTATGTATTTATGTATGTATGTATGTATGTATGTATGTATGTATGTATGTATGTATGTATGTATGTATGTATGTATGTATGTATGTATGTATGTATGTATGTATGTATGTATGTATGTATGTATCAAAGCTACTTTCAAAACAACATTTTATGTATAACAATGAATTTAATTACAATATTCAGGGTCGGAATGGCTGAAATTTACGAAATTTTAGTATCAATGCAAGTGCAAGAAGCAAACTTCATCAAGTTGTATATGCGAGTTGTAATACTGCTTTTAGATTGACTATTGCACTATCGACACGATATTTATTACTCTGCTCCACTAATATTTTGCTTTAATATAGGTAAGACACCAACTGATATGTGAATAGTTTCCTTTGGTACTGAGGCTTATTTACTCCTTTGATATTTAAGGTTAACTAAAGACTAATATAAGGCTAAAAATATTTCATAATATTGAAGTGCAGCAATTAGGTATTTTAAAAATTCTAATAAAAAAGTATGCGGCGCACTTTTCCCCCAAATCGCGTGCAATTGACTTTTCTTGGTCTTATCACAGGTCACAGGTATTGAAATCTTATCAACCATTTTGAATTATGTTACCATGTCACACCTATACATTGAAAAACATCGGAATAATTTCTTCGTGTTTGCAATCCAGTGTATTTTCTCTAACTATTTCACGTCATTCATTTATTTGCGAGACCCTGACGACGAATTTCACTATGATTTGTGCAGAACGACGTATTATTCTGGTCAATTACTACGTGTAATTATTTTTCACGCTCATAAGTTAACTGTATTGTTAACTAAAAGTCTTTACTTGCAAGATGGAAAATGTAAAGAAGAACTACGCAAAGCTTCAGAAAAATTCTAGCAAGCAGTCAGGAGAAGCAGATACTTTTAAAGAGCAGGTGGGACGGATGTTTTTTCTAGCAGTCTTTGAAATCAAAGTTTCTCTTGATTTTGACAATTTTCTCTACATGTCTAGTTATCAGGTTCATAATTATCTAGTAGGCAATAGTTTGTCCCACCTATTATGTTCTCAACAACTGTTGGTAATTTTGGCAATTTGCTCAGCAGATTTTTGGCTCAGGTTGATCCAGTAGTTTTCAGCCTTTTTGCTGGAGCAGAGCTTCAAGGGAATACCCCTGTGGCTCAAGGAGCTCCTGTTCATATTAATAAAAAGGATGAGAAAAGATTACTGTTGATCATAGCATTTGTGCAACTTTTGGGGAGCCTCTGGAAACCATGCTGGTGAAACCCTAGGTCTCTGTAGAACCCTGATTGAAAGCCACTGGGTTAAGCATAATCTTGTAAGCTATATTTTGTGCCATCCATTATGGCAAATCATACCACTTCAAATTCCCTCAGTAAAAGGCCTAGAAATTCCAGATACATGAATCTGATTTCCAACATCCATACCTTATCATTGGGCATTGGAATATTAGATGAACTTTCATTGCAATTTTTACTTTCTTGAGTCAAATTGTAGTGTATTCACTGCATGCATGGTGTTTATTGTTCCAAATAACTCTTTCTATTGCTCCAAAAGTTTTAAATAAGTAAAAATTGAATGAAGTAATAAACCAGTGCATTTTTTCTTAACAGATTGCTCTAGAGAAAGAAAAGCACAACAAAGCAATGCAGAAGCAAACTATTTTTATAGAGGTATTTGTACTTTCAGACTATATTTCTACATTTTACTTGGACATAATCTGGTTTTCTAGTACTTCCATAGGACATCTTGCATTCCCAATAAAAGTTAGAAAACTTTCATCTCTACAATAATTTGTGAATGCTAAATGCATAGAAAAGCAGCCCCCCTAACCTGATAAATCATTTTCTATGTGCAACTAAAGCTGATAAAGTTTTTAACAACAAAAGAATGGCACTCTAGTAGCAAGGAAGTGCAATGTCTATTTGCTGCCTTTCTGTTCATCCAAGTTGTTTTTCACTTCAGGGACTAAGCCTAGACTTCAATATTTCACTGCCAATCACATCAGCAAGATCTGCTCTTGCATTTGATGTCAGAACAAGATGGTATTTTCCCTTACATTGTTCATCCTTATCTAGTATCTCTTTCAATAGCTTGTAAAACAGTACCACTTGCTGGTCCCTGTCCTCCTCTGTAAAACTGCACCTTGGATCAGCTTGCATGGCATCCATTGAAAGCAATGGGGTGGCATATTCCATCAGGCAATAAAATTCCCCATGAATGAGAGAATTAACCTTGTAGATACTGTTCTTGTATACCCTTCTTTGATTACCAGCACGGCTTAATATCTTCTGCTGAGCTTCTGTAACAAACTGGATATTTGGGTCAACATCTGCAAAGTTTGTTGTACATTTGCAATCTTTTGGCATGACAATAAATAACTTGTGATCTACAATATGATCTCTGACAGCATAGCCATCAACTTCATTGTCTGACAAGTTAATTGTTTCCAGAAGGCTTGGCAATATCAGCTTTAGGTAACCATAATAGAAACTCCTTGCCAGCCCATCAGCAACATTTTTTGTTGCAGCCTCATTAATTTCTGAGAGTTCTGCTGGTGTTGCTTTCTTGAGCCCAAGTAGATATGAAATGAGTGGAACCAAGCAAATTTGCACTAAAGTGTGTTGAAAACAAAGTGTATAGAAAGATGATTTGTAAGTCTTCCAGGGCCACAGACAAATCACTGCTACAATAAGATAGCCTGTCCAATTGGGATGAGAAAAACATGCTTTAAAAGCTTTCTTGATGCTGCCATTATACCTGAAGTAAAGGAAATATTTGTACTCAGGCAATGTGTAGTGAAATTCAGATAGGCTAACATTGAGTCAAGAAACACTGAAAAACCCAGCAAAAGCATTATAGAATATTGTCAAAAATAAAAGAAAGAGTTGTAAGAAAGTATCAAGTTAAGCTCACATTCATAGTGATCACAGTGTATCTAGTGTCACATTTCTAAGAAGACCCAAGTGTCTTTTACAGAAACAGCCACATTGTCAATGTTTATTATGGCAATATCGAGTAGACAAAATTCCCTAACACCTGAAGCACAAGGGATACGGTAAAGTACCCCTTAACAGCTTACAGAGTCGAGCTGTTTGGTTAAGTGAACGTGTCCTGCACTAATAAGAGGCCATTTAGCAAGTCAGGAAATCAAAGTATTCAAAGGTCTTGGAAGGTTAATCCTTGCTTACCTTTTTCTCAAGTGGAACATTTCCTCTACAAAAATGCAAAAATTCTTTATCACTTCACCCCAGATCGCAGCAGCAGCACAAAGCAGCCATTTTGTGACTTCGTCGTAGCCATTCTGGCTCAATTGAAAAGCAAATACCAAGACCACCAGCATCAAAATAGCTGCGAAGATTTGCGCTCTTTGTCCACGTTTCTCCGTTATTGGTCCAAAACCATTGTTATACTCATCTTCCATCACTGAAGGCATCTTGTGAAACGAAAAATAGCACCCTTGTTTTCCCAGATGGTGGATATTTCTTCTGTAATCAAACCGAAGGCGTCTAGATCAACCATCAGAGCGTTCAACTCATTTTGCTTATAATCAGGGAAATTCCCAGAAACGTAGCACTTCCCATTGTGTAGTGGTCAGCCAATAGCCTGTACGTATGTGAACGATAGCTTGTGTTTTGTTCCGTGAACGTGACTCCGTAAGACCAGGGTAGTTACTAGAAGAACATCTTCATTAACAAGTTATGTACCAAGAATTTTTGTGCAAATTAGCGTTATAAAATGTGGCCAAGGGCTCACATCTGATGGCTTTGAGGCGCGTAAAGATAATTTAAATGCATATTCGTTTCCTCTGGTCCTAAGAAACCAAAATTAAACTTGTTTATCGTTTTGAGCAAACGTTATTAAGAATCAGCGTGTGTTAGCTCATTGCATGACTGCACTCGTTTTTTTAACTGTAATGACAGATATAAGAATATTGAGGCTCAATAGTCCTGAGATTTAAGAATATTACGTAAGGATAATGCAGGGCCCAGCAATGACAGTGCCAGAAAAAATTACTAGGGGGGGGGGGG
>OLMO02000231.1:21922856-21935258 GCA_900291935.2 Cassiopea xamachana
TCTCTTTTTTGACCCTGTGATGGTCTTTATCATAGCTGTATGGTATCCAAATGCAACATAGACGAAGAGCCCTTGGTAGGTTACGATTATTGTATATATGTACTTTACAACGATGTTTGAAACAAATCCATCCACGAATGCCATTATCCAAGCTACTCCAAGCAAGACGGATAACTTCATAGCCACGAACGCAATCAGAGTTTCATTCCGGTTGCTGGATGTAACGTGTCTGGTTGATTTTCTAACCGCATGGATGTCGTTTATTGTAAAACAGAGAAACGATATGTTTATCGATACGAGTAGAGCGATAGGAACGACAAATGCAAGGAGGTTGGTCCAGAAACCAACAACAAAACACCTCCCTTTTGTGCCGTAGTGAGTAATGCTTCTGTTGGGTATATCCAAAGCTAGGCACACAATGACGGCCATTGTAGGCAAAGCAAATGATATGAGACAGTATACCCTGAAGCGAATGATCTTTGTATGAGGGCTTACAGGATGAATCCTGTGGAAGGTAGCGAAATAGTCATAGGCCAGAGACGACATCCAGAGAAATATGCAGAGGAAAAACCAATGAAGTAAGACTCCAATTACTATACAGCATATACTGTTGTTATGCAAATACGCTACTATTATCTGAGATATATTTGCACCAATGAGAGCCAGCGAGAGACACATGGTACTCTTTCCAGGTACAGTTTTGTACTTTTCAAGGCTGACGTAGGTTATAAGTAGTAAAACAAGACAAACCAAACTGATGATGTTGCCAGTTAAACTGACGATGAAGAGACCGTTTTTGGTTTGCGGTGTCGCGTTCACGTCATTGTTGAAATTAAAATCACTGTTGTTCCAGACAAGCGATGCTGTTACACACCGATCTCTATTGTCGTTCAGACGACCGCCTCGTTCAGTGCAAGATCTGCAAGGGAAATTGTACTTCAATAGCTTTTTTTACTCTGCAGCTTACAAACAATCAGCAGAAGTATAATGTTTTGAGATTTGCTAAAATTTTATGGATTGTAGTAAAACGTGGCAACACCTCGATTAAGTGCCAACTCGAGCATGTGCCTACTTTTTGAGAAAAAGTAGTAAATAAGCACCTCCAGCGAATAAGCTCCCACCCTCCACGAATAAGCGCCCACCCTCCACGAATAAGCGCCCACCCTCGAGAAAGCGGCCATTCCTTTGTCATCAAAAGCAGGGCTCATTCGAATTTACGATACCCTTTGTTATGGAATTCAATTACGGAAAAAAGGAAGTTTAAACAACAAAAGCACAGAATAAGATCTTATTCTGTAACAAAGNGATACAATATTTGACGCGTCCGAACGCTTAATCGAGGCTTGCAATAGTTAGACTGCACATTTTAGTACTAGACTAAGTTTCATAAAAAATGTCTATCCACCTTCTAGAATTCTGCATTTCCTGGTTTTTCAAGTAATCATGAATCACTTCGATACATGACGTTTATATTTAGCAATTACGTAGATAGCTTAATGAACGATCAAGTGACAGAAGAAGTGGAAGTAAAGAGAGAAATTTTGCCATACACAGAAGGCGACCGATGAAATTTACTTCTTAGCAACAACTAGGAATTCAACATAGGGGCAATATAAAGACATGTATGGCTAGATGGAATTAGCATTTATATCTCTTGATTCATTATGAGTAGATGATGGAGATATTTACTTCTAAGCAATGCTCAAAATTACCTTTCATAGCTTACAGCGGCAGTTCTCAACAGCACTTTAACAGCCAGCAAGAAATACTCCGTTACGGGCCTATAACCTGCAGGACGTGTATTGTATGTAATGTTGTAACTTGGCATAGGGCAAACATGCAATACACTTTTGAGGATTTTATCTGGAAGGTAGCACGGAGATCCTCTATCGAATGAAAAACCGCAAAAGTCAACTGTTGTCATGAGTAGCTCGTTTATATCAGCGCACAGCTTGGTCCGATCGAAGCGTGTTGTGTTCTCCGTGGTATTTACAACCTTCATTGCAATGTCAACAAGAAATGGGTACCGATAAGTTATAGCCAAATTTGCTGCTGCATCCGTACCATTCAGCGCCTTTCGCAAATCCGTCTCAGCTCGCTTTCTGAGAAGAGCTTGAGCTTCTCTGGATGTGGCGTCATCAAACGACTGACAAAACACTTGTATAGTTTGCACAAGCAAAATGGAAACTAAACATGAATAGAGATTCTTCATTTTTTATGTCTTGGAACTGTGGAAAATTCAATGGGAGAATCGATACCAATCAAAGTCCGAAAGTATTCTTCTCCAAAATACACGTCTTTTCAAAATGTACGTTGTTTCTATAGAATGCGCCTTTTCCAAAGTATGAAGGAATGAGGATCGACAATAAAATGATCATCAGAGAGCTTTAGGTTGCAATGAGGCATTTAAATGCGACTAATTAGGTAGCAGCTGTAATTGCTTGCTTTTAAATGATTTTTGAATGACTTGTCATGTAAATATTTAGCTGCATGACACAGATCAATTATTATATAAATATTCCAGCACTACAATGTCAAGTAGCTATTAAGAGTTCATTGCTTTTAACTGAATTATGTTCCGCTTTGAGGTAAGCCAAATCCATTACGCAATGTTACATCTTCCCATGCTTGTGCTCTCATTATATGCTATTACCACAAACAGCAAAATTATAATGACTTCATCGTGCTAAAGGAATTCTTTATTGCAGATAGCAGGAATATGACAGAGTCTACGGCGAATTGTTGCAAAAATGTTTTGAATGTAGTTTATCAGAGTATTGATCGCTAGCTTTTTTGGAAGTACTCAGCCCCAAAAGTTCATACATGCATCCATCGAGCCATTCATATTTTGAAAAATATAATGTGCTTTTTTCTTCAAATTCAAAAGATATGTGTAAAACTACATACTGCATTAGTGAACAAACTATACCAGGCATCATCTGCGCCTAAAATTAATGTGTTCAAAGAACAGAACCGCCGAGCCCCTGAAACTGGCTCAACGAGCCCCTTGGGTTCTGTGGAATCCAGGTTAAGAACAATTACTCACTGTTCCATTGAACCCAAAATTATTCTTCCCATTACAATTTTTATGCCCAGGCACTTCTTTTATCACATCCCCTCAGCTTTGATTCTCCGAGGATTTCTTCTACTTATTTGTAACAAGGACCTGTCAAGTTGAAGATAGAAACTATCCAACTCTTAATCAGAATTTTGCACCACAAGTTTTAGGATGAAGTGATCGATGGTTAGTATTTCTTTGAGGGAAAAGTAACTAGCAAACGTCACATGCTCGTAGGAAGGACTGCAATGACTGATAGTTATGACATTTGTTTATTGTGGGAAATATTGGAATTATGATAAAATGATGCTGAATTATGATGCTGAAAATACAACTTTCGTCCGATGCTCGTCAGTGTGAAAGCCGGACAACGACCAAACTGTTTGTCATGGAAATGTGGCTACAATGAGACGAAATCATTTCAATGTTGCAGTTCATGCACTTTGAGTTTGCCAAAAAGAAATAACACATTTTATGGGAAAATAAAGTGGAAAGCCCCAAGTTTCTTCCAACTGTTAAGATTTTGCTAGAGCCAGATTGGAATTTTTGAAATCCTTCCCTAGCACACATCAGCTGTCAGCCGCGGCTGCAGCTGCAAGGTTCATGTAAAATGATTATTCTAGTGGCACTAAATGTTTCTGGCAGGGCAATTTTGTACGGTTACTTGCAACCACACATTTTCTATGACACAATTAATCCCCCTGGCAGGGAAAGGCCGCATATTCAAGGTTTCCAATCTGGCTCTAGAGCGGGGGCTCCCATCCAGAGGCTCGAGACATCATTTGAGGGGGTAAAAGGAGTCACCACCTTAGTGACAAAAAATAGATCAATCTACTGCGTTATTGCTATTCTTGAGGGGTGCCTTTTTCTTCAAGTTTTGAGTCTTACGTATTTTCCACCTACTTAATGTACCACCTTAACTTTTGGTAGCATATTCAAAGATGGCTGCAAAAGCTCATGGCACTGGCATACCCTTCGTTGCAGGTATTTGATTGCCACTGAAGATTAATAAACTTTTTTTAGATTGTTGTAATTAATTTACACCGATTGAAGCTGTTAGAGTTAATGTACAGAATATTAAAAGCGGGCTCTAAGCGTGCAGGATTCAATGTAAGAGATTTGAGAATTTCCAGTTCTTCATGAACCAGTTTTTGAAATGTGGCATGTGCACACACAGGATTTTTTCGGACATAAACGTGGCAGGGATAGGGAAGATGATGCATTCACGCAATATTTTTGCTCCTGCACATAAGATCTTGTAGATAACTTATCTTGTCGAGAACTAACATGCTTTGCAAACTAGGTCAGGAAGAAACTGACTTGCGCTATAAAAGCTTTGCTAAAGTACTCAAAAGTAGATTTATGCCAGAAAATCCAGAAATAATTTTCCATACCACGGGGGGGGACTACTTATTATCCTGTATGGAAAGTATTGCACTTCAGCGAGATCCTGGGTATGGAATGGAAAATCCCTGAGTGTGCAATGCCTTTACATTGGTGCTTCATGTATGCAATATGAATTGGCAGATATGTGTCAGACCAGATTCAGAGTAGGTCACGCCCTTCTGTTCTGGATACACCTATTTTATCAAGTGTGCAATGATAGTTGCTATAATTTACTTTTTTATAGGGGGGGCCTCTCTCTCGATTAGTTAATCTATTTAGAGAGCTCCTCCTTAATCAGTCAATCTTAAGTACAACCTTTTAGAGTTTTTTTGCGTAGTATGGCAAGTTTATATGCTATGTAGTTAGCTGTAATGTTATTTAGTTTGTAAAATTGTATTTGAGGTTGATTGGTAATAAATGAAATGAAATGAGGTTTCCTATAGCTATCTCAAGTGTANATGTGTCAGACCAGATTCAGAGTAGGTCACGCCCTTCTGTTCTGGATACACCTATTTTATCAAGTGTGCAATGATAGTTGCTATAATTTACTTTTTTATAGGGGGGGGGGCTCTCTCTCGATTAGTTAATCTATTTAGAGAGCTCCTCCTTAATCAGTCAATCTTAAGTACAACCTTGTAGAGTTTTTTTGCGTAGTATGGCAAGTTTATATGCTATGTAGTTAGCTGTTATGTTATTTAGTTTGTAAAATTGTATTTGAGGTTGATTGGTAATAAATGAAATGAAATGAGGTTTCCTATAGCTATCTCAAGTGTACACTTACCATAATTTGCATACAGGTTTAATCACTATTCTTAGAGACTAATGCAAAAATCAATATCATTGTCTAACATTCATCACTATTTTTATAGTTCGTGGGACTACAGGTCTTCATGTAACTGATGGAACAACAGATTTCAAAAATCAGAGAGTTGTACTAAGGTAGATGTGATCTCTTTGTTCCATTGCTGTATTATTAATTGCTATAATTACTTGATTGGTTTCCTGGAAAGGGCTTTCCCATGGTTGGGTTTTTAACAATTTCTTAGCTTAGGATGGGGGCTAATTTGAGGGTGGACTTAAAGATCTAAAGTACTGGGATGCCATTTATATATCATTTATGCTATTTTGCTGATAAAGTTTGTGCATAGGGAATTCTATACCAAATTGTCAGTGCTGTAGCAGAGTGATGATTAGGCAACAGAAACTGCCATGATCTATGGCTTTCAGAATCAGCATGATTAATCAGATCTTATGTATCGCATTATCAAAAACTTTTTGGATAAGCAGTATATTAATAGGGTTATTCCACCAAATGTTCCCAAGTTACCCATTCCTATCTTTCTTATTTAGGTTCTCATAGTATTCATCTTAAAAGAGCTTCATAAATTTTTAGGAAGCATTTACCCCCATTTGGAATTTAGGTTTGTTTTCCAACCTGCTAATCACATTAAGGATTTTTTCCCTTTTAAGGGTTGTGTCCCTAGTCATCTTAGCTCATCAGTTGTTTACAATTTTACATGTAATAGTTGCAAGACTACTTATTATGGCAAAACATCATTTCATTTTATTGTTCACTGTAGAGAGTATTTAGGGATTAATGAAAAGGGTAAGGCAATCAATGGCATTTTGTCGTCCATTAGGGGCCATGTTAGTAGCACTGGCCATAGCACTTCTGTGGAGGATTTTTGTATTTTAGACAATGCTAGTACTGAGTTAGATCTACTTATCCATGAGAGCTTACTTATCCTTGGGGATCATCCTACACTTAATCAACAAAATACTTCAATACCCCCTTGCCTTTTTTATCACCTTTGTCATGTTTATCTCCCTTACTTAATTTTCTATATTAGGCCATTTTGTTTGTTTGCTTGCATTTGTCTTCTATTTAGCATTTGTTTTAGCTTCCATACCCTTTACCTTATATGTGCATACACACACATATTTTGGCTAATTTACTTTTTGATTCATGCACTTTTCCTTTCATGGGTATACACATCCCAATTCTATGGTTATTGACTCATGCCCTTTTCCTTTTATGGGTGTGCACATCCCAATTTTAGGGTTTATTCTTCTAGTAGACTATATTAGCCCCCCTTTTTCTTATTTGATTAACTGAAGATGGGGCAAGTTTTGCTCCAAAAGGTCTTAATAAATAGATTCATAAAGGATTTGTCATAAAGGATTTGTCAATAGCATTTGGTAGTTTTGATTAAAGATGTGATGAAAAATGGAATATTTTGATTGGCTATGATTCTCGTCAGGACCCTTGTCCTTCAGCATGATTATATTGAAAATTTTTAGCATCATTGCTCATATTATGTTGTTCTTTTGACTTTTTGTCACTGATAATGGGGTATAATGTAACTTGAAAGTGTAACTCCCAACCCCCACATGTTGATGGATAGGCACAGGCAGTCTTTCCTTTTATGAGTTCTGAGAATATTATCTGTATAGCTAACCCCAGAGGCCTTATGCTAGAAGATGAACTAAATTATGAAAGCTCCAGTTGTGCCAGGTAAAGTTGCCCTCAATCAATATCCCTTATTGGTGCCTTTGCTGTCACATGTGTGTGCAGAGCATGATCACATGTTTCCACTAGCCACAACAAGGATATAGACCAGTTATGGTACACCATTGTCTTAAATAGAGGTGGTGCATATCTATCTTCTTTCCAGTTACACCCCTCACTGAATCTAGCACTGCCCACAGATGTCTACCCCAATCATGAATCTCTGTGAAATGAATCACTATCAACTTATGGAAATTTGTCTCTCAGTGCCCATTCACCACCATTTGGATGTCTCCACCACCATCATTATTGTTTTCTTCATCTGCATTGATATTGTACTGTCATTTATTTACACCAATAATGTCTTATTTTTCAGTGATCCAGTGAAGGTTTGCAGATGCTTTGCATTTAGTAAAGATGGACAATTGTTTGCTTGGTGCAATACAGTGAGGTACACAAAAGCAAATTTTATAGGGCAAATGTTATTGTACTGAAGTTTTGGCCCTTAGATGAAGCGAAGTATTATCTTGAAAATATAGGTTTAGTTTTTTTTCAAAAAGTGTAGAACACATTTACTCTAGAGCACCCACAAAAGGCTACTCTGTAGGCTACAAAGGAGCACTTTACACACAAATTGGGAAACATGGGTAAGGCACATCCCTTTTGTGCCCTCTAGTTCCTAACACAAATCCCTATTTTGTAATCCTGAATCTCTAGATGCAGCCTATCCAAAAGTTTCAGAGTTGTAAAATTATTGTTATATTTTAGAAGAGATTAGTATAAGTAGGTAATAGGATTATATATCATTTTGCTGTTATTTTGCAAGACTTTTTATTTGCAGTCTACAGGTATATGATATAATGACAAACCAAAAGGTTCTGGAAAAAGAAAAACAAAGAACATCACAGTTGTCGTTTTCATCTTGTGGTAATTTTCTTTCAACATGGGAAGGCTATTGTCTCACAGCAGAAAGCCCAAAAGGTTTTAACAACCTTGAAATATGCCAAATTGGAGATGGTCATGTAGTCAAGGGGTTTGTTCAAAAGAGACAAGATAACTGGTTTGTACATTTTTTCCATTATTTTATATTTGGCTTTCCTAACAGTTTTAATAACCATTCTTTACATTTGCATTTTTGCATAGATTACAGATAAAAAGCATGTTTTGCCCCTATTTTCTTGGACTGTGAAGAGAGTACCTTAGTCTGCTATGACTTCATCTGTCAAAAAAGGCCAAAGTTCCTCCTGCACCAATGGCACAGGGTGGCACCTATCTCCATTTCCAGTAGCCCAAGGCCACATGTCTGTGAATATAACAAAAGCTACAGTGGGGGCCTGGTCCACTGGTAGCTCAGCATGCTTAACTTCCCCCACTCCATTCTCATACATCAAGTGCCTGGCAAGAAGGCAGTGATAGCAATGTTCAAAGTTGTTGGTATGACTCGGCCATGGCTCAAACCCACAACCTTCTAGTTGTGAGGCAGGTGCTCTAACCACTGGGCCATCACTCTAGTATGACCTCATCTGTGCTAGTGTGTAAATCATCAGTTGTTGGATTTTTGGAAATAAATTGCAAATGTTTTAGAAACTGATAATGTTAAGTAGAGGCTATGAAAAACAATCAGACTCTTCACATAATATAAACTGTATTTGGTGCTATACAGTTTATAGAAGTGTCTTAATTATGGAAGTGTCCTTGGAAATGTCAATATGTTGTTATTGTATCATGACTTTACTTTTTGTCATGCTTGTCTTTTGGTTTATTGCAAAATATGATTCTAACTGTCAACATGCAAAAAATGAATTTGATTTTTGGTGGTTTTGAAGTCTTGCAACTATCATATGATTGGTGTGTTGATTGTGATGATCAGTTAATAATGACTTGTTTCAAACTTCCTAACAGGGAGCCACAATGGACAGATGATGAGCTTTTGTGTGCCAGGAGTGTTAATAATGAGGTCCATTTTTATGAAAATAGAGATTTTAGTGAGTGTGTTCAGTGTACAATATCTCCTTGGTTTTTTTCTTACAAGTCAGTGTTTGAATTGAAGCTCCAAAAATGAATATGTATGTTCAGTATCAATACTTTCATTACTTTGTCATGTATTCTGATTTTTTGTTCTCTTGCATAAAAAGGTTACCCTTATTGCTTTTGCAATGAAAGCACCTATCTAATGCATGCTTTAGTTTCCTTGTCTCATGCTCATCATCTTACTTCAATCTCAGTTCGCATCATTATCTAACATCTAGAGAATCAACTGGCTTGATTGTGATAGGTAATGAAGTTTCATAGTAGAAATGCAAATTTCACATCAATGCAGTTTGTCTAATTTTTAGATCTTTATTTTGGAAACTAAGTAGTTTGTGTCTTCAATTTCAGGTGCAGTATCAAAGAAGCTATACCAGCAAAATGTAACAAGCTTTTCACTTGCTCCAGGCCCACCTCCTTACAAAATTGCCATTTTTGTTAAAGGCACAAAAGTAGGTGGTAGAACTGAATGATAGACATACTCATGATGACCTGATAATCACCCACCACTCTTGATTTTAATCATGAAAATCTCCATAAATCAGTAGGCTGCAATAAGCTTAAGAAACTAGTAATTATTAGTATCTTAAGCTTATTCCAAACTACCCATTTGTTGAGATTTTTGTGAGTGAAAATTACTTCTTTTCTCAGAGTTTGAATTAGGTTATAGAAAGTATCCATTTGCTGCATTTTGCGACCCCCTCCCATTTATCCCAACCTTTCAATCTAGAGTAGCTATTAACTTACTAACATATTTTGCTCGACTTTCATAGTTCATGCTTTAACAGAACTACGAAGGAATCTTAGATTCTTTGAGACATTGGGATAGATAGTTTTCGGCACATATAGTTTATATGTAACACACCTCTACGTGGTTTACAAAATCGTAAATAAATCACTTCGTGAATATAATATGCATTTACAATTCTTATCAAGGACTATCACAGAGGAAAACTTTATTATGGTAGGCCATACATTTTTCTCTCCCGCCGCTTGCCCTCCAAGTCAGATCAACCAATCGGAGTTAAGCTTACAGAATAGCCATGTAGCATTTGAAAGTTGCTTAATAAGCAAGTGTTAATCAGTTTAATTGCAATTTTCACTCTTTTTCAGGCTGCTCCATCGTTTGTCCGTTTGTTTCAATTTCCGAACCTGGAAAACCCTCAAGCATTAGCTAATAAGAGTTTTTTCAAGGCAGATAAAGTTGATATGCATTGGAACAAAAAGGGTACGCTTTGTACCTTGATACCTCATTTTATTCTATTTTATTCCTCATGTGGGTGTAGGACTGTGACTTTTAAATAAATCCCCCCGTAACGTGATACCAATTATCTTCTTAAATAATTGTTGTTCACGTAGCGATTGACTCTGCATGATTTTAAGTTCGAAGCTGTATACAATAGAGTTATGTTATGTTCGGTGAAGTTTTCCTTGTCACTACTGAACCCATGAAAGGTACTATTTGCAAGAGTGTTAAAGTTAAATAGAACTACAGTTACAAGGGCACAGTGTTTCGTAGTATGACCTTTACAGTACTGTCATTCTGCTTGAAGCAAAATTTTGCAATATTTATACTTGAACAGTGAGCAGCAAAGATTGGAATGAGAGACCAAATTGAAAGTGAGAGTAAGAGCACAAAGATTAAAATCTCAAGTGCCTGCTTGTCAAAAAAGATTGGCTGTCTAATAGATCAGCAGTAGGTTGCAAATAAAACGAGGGGTCAATCTTTGTTGACTGAAGGTAGTTTCAGGATTCCAACAATTGCTGTTGATGGGGTTTGAGCCCGATCATCCAGAATGGTCGTAGCAGAGCCCGCTATCACTAGGCCACTACTGCTAGACACAGTGTAGTAGATACGTTCACGTAAATATGACGAATAAGGCAACTCGTGTTTTCTTCACGTCTTCACTGAAATACGATAGAGCTCAAAACCGGCTTATGACAGAAGACTCACTAAATAGACAAGTCAAAAACTGTTACATGGGCTGAATTTTTTCTTGTTTTTCTAATTGATTTTGTTGTTGTAAGACAGGCACGTGTATGCTCATACTCACAAGCACGGAAGTTGACACAACAGGTGCTTCTTATTACGGTGAACAGGCACTGCATTTTATCAGTACACGGGGAGATGCAGTACTAGTACCATTCGGTAGGTTCCTTTCACGTGTTTACTAATCAAATTATCTAAAAGAGATGCAAAAAATCTAAACTTTCTCACGATTTTCTCTGTATACTATTCATACTATTTATAACAACTCTTTGGAGTTTTTGGAAGCTTCATTTTGTATAGCAAAAATAATTTGATGGAATTGATTATGATATATATGATATACTCAGTTGTAGACAGAAGGGATTCGAGATGTTATTATGAAAGGTAGTTATATGCAGTATTAAAATGAAAGTCCGATTATCAAGTGAAGTAGACAATCCTAGAACAAATCCCTTAATGAAGTTTGTTATTGCATTCCACAGACAAAAAGGGACCAATTTATGCTGTTGACTGGAACCCAAATTGTAGCGAATTTTGTGTAATTTATGGGTGTATCTTTTCGCTTGTTTGCTGTTTCCTCTCAATTTTCAGTTTGTATTATCATAATTTCCGCCGTATTAAATATCCAAACAAAGTATCTAAGTGTAGCTAATACTGAAATGGATTAAGACGTTGAAACTTCTATCAATGCCCTTGTTTAAATATTGTGTGCAGAGAATTTCTTAAAGAGAAGCCTCTTCAATAAGTAGATGACTAGAGGGAAGAGTGCAACGGCTGTATGGCACATGCTGCAATTATCAATTTATCGCAGGACGTTCTTCATTTTGTTGCACTGCTTACTTCTCGATGATGATGACTTATCGTCCTTTTTAATGAAAAATGCCCATTGAGGCAAGTACTTTGAGAATAAATAGAGTCACAAGAAACTTCATTTTCAGAGGTAAGAAAGCAAAGACGTCACCAGCAACTCATATCTTAGCAACTCAAATTTTGGTCATAAGCACTCCTTGACTGTGAAATTAGATATGCCTGCAAAGGCCAAGATTTACAACGTCAAATGTGAACCAATATTTGATTTTGGAACTGGACAGAGAAATTTGTGTTTCTACAACCCCCATGGCAATAATATCCTTTTCATTCAATTATTTTAAGTAGTGACTACAATCCCTTTGGTCGTAGTGTAGGTCTTTGGTTGTAACATCCTGCTCTATACACACACACACACACACGCGCGCGCGCGCGCGCGGACACACACACACGCGGACACACACGAACGCGGACACACGCAACGTACAGAAGTTTCTTGTGTGACCAAACGCATAATTATAATCTAAGACGTTTGTGAATTCTAGGGAAACACTTGAATATATTACAAATCTAGTTGATGCCACACACAGACGCACGCACGCACGCACACACATACACACACAC
>OLMO02000231.1:21935358-21951861 GCA_900291935.2 Cassiopea xamachana
GAAACATGTCAATGAATATCAAGATATTTTGGAAACTGCCCGTAATATTTATCCTGTATTTTATATGACATAAGAATACAAGAAGGTTTTTTCCCTTAAAAATGGGTGCACTTCTGTGCTTAGCTGGTTTTGGAAACCTTCGTGGTGTAATGGTAGGTACTTCTTATCCAATTCTATCCATTTCAGTATTAACAGATGCAGAAGTAGGCAATAATTTCGTTTTTGAGCAATGCTGTTTAGCAAGAAATTGCGTGGGTTTGTCATTGGTAATTTCTGATATTGTGACCCTTGCGTGGGCTGTGCTTTATGATTGCAGATACTGCACAATTATAGGAATTATAAGTTTTTAAAATAGGCTTTACATTTTGGATAATACCACGCTTACCTAAGTTGTTAGAAAGTCCAGTATAGAGATATGATGATACAAATGAGCCAATGTGGAATTTATTTACAATAAGTTGAATACTTCTTGGATCAAAATTAGTTAATATCAGGACAGATTTTGTTATGTAATATTGCATAAATTTTTTGTAATTTTTCTTAATAAGGAAATCTGGAATGCTAAAGATAAGAAGCTTATAGCCAAACCACAGGTATACTATTTTCTGATATAGTTCAGATTCTCCTCCTGAAGTTTGGAGTAGCTATTCTTGTTTCTCTGGTTGATAGTTAGCTAGCTGCTCTTGTCACTTTGCACCAACATATTTCTGATCTTAGCTGTCATGGAGCCAGTGAAGAGTGCTAACTTACCTACATTGGATGGTACTCAATCTCTCGGTTTTTCTGACTATTTTTAGTCATCTGTCATTTCTATAAAACCGTTTACCAATTCTGATCCAATGATGAGCAGCGTTCTACATGTTCATATTTATGTAACACCGAATTTAAATTTATTTCTTTCTATACGATATCTTTGATCCCTCAACGTATGGGGGCTCCTCATTGTCGTATCAAATTGCTTGTGAGTGGCGTGTAGCAGGGCCTTTCCGTGTCTTTCCTTGTGTTTTCCTTGTCTTTCCGTGTGTTTTCAGTGTTCTTCCGTGTATTTATGTAATGGCCTCGGGGCAGACATGTAATATTGCTCCCCGAGGTATCGTTCATGTAGAAGTATTGTAAAGTAGTTTGATATAGTTTTAGTAATGTTTTGTAAATTTTTATATTGAATATAAAAACGCCTTTTACCCATCTATTTCATTTGCCCTCCTTTGGGCTTTTTCGCAACTTTTTAGGCTCCAGATTCTACGTTCTTTGAATGGTCACCTGATGGTGTTCATTTTCTAACAGCAACCACTTCTCCAAGGTTGAAGATTGACAATGGGTGAGAATCACATTGTTTTGTTCCCTAACATCACATCCATATATCCCCATATCGTATTCAAAGTAATTTCAAAAATTCTTTCTACATGTTAGATTGAATTCTTAAGATTTGTACTAGAAGTAAATTAGAAAATCCTTTTTTTTTCTTCAATTACTTCCCTGTTTTGTAACCTAATTATTATCAATTTAAGCATGATATTCATTATGACATTCCAAGCATACTACTGGCTAAGTTTACTTAAGTATTCATTTGTGGTATTTTGCATTACAAGTTTAGGCAACTCACGTTTTTATGCATCAAACGTTGTTTTTGTTGCTATATGTGTGTGTTTACGTTTCTATATAAGAATATATATATATATATATATAAATATATATATATATATATATATATATATATATATATATATATATATATATATATATATATATATATATATATATATATATATATATATATATATATATATATATATATATATATATATATATATATATATATATATATATATATATATATATATATATATATAATTTCAAAAGCTTTCTATCATAGCTATAAGATTTGGCATTATACTGGAAGAGTCCTTCACCATCAGCCCTATCCAGATGGCCACGAACTTTACCAAGTATGTGTATATTTATCATTGGCTTGCTAGCTTTAACTCTCAGTTAAAAACTAGGTAGAAATTAATGTGTCATGAATGTGTGGTCAAATTTTTGTTTTACAACTCTTCTTGAAAAAACGTACTATTCTTCCTTTTAGTAAGCGTGTAAACAGGGTGAACACGATACTTGATTTATGAATACCAAACGTTACAGACATAGTATAGTTTCACCTTTAGTATGAGCATTTTATTCCTTCTCATTTGACAAGCTGGTGTAAGAAACTTTACTTTATGTAACTGTGGTGCATTGTGTATTTTTGTTTAGATTAGTTGGCAGAGTGTTCCAGATGGTTTATACAAGGAGGCGGCACTTGTATCAGTTTCAAAGCCTTTAAACACACCAGGTACTAATGCCTTTTGTTAATTAATTGAAAGCAGTACTGGCTATTTTATGGAACGCATTGACTGTAATATCTGAGGTAATTTTTGTAGCAAGACGGCTTTTTGTTGAAAGTTGTGCAATCACTTTGGCCCTAAGCGTGGCTCATATATTTATGCTTTGTCATAGTTTGCATTCTCCTTCTCTTCGCGCACTCCCAACCCGTGTAGCAAGTGAAGTCGATGCTGCGCAATCGTTACTACTATTTTGTGATAAGAATTGAAGTCCACAAATATGAGAGTTGAATTTCATATGAATTTAGCAGGATAAAGTTAAGAATCATTCCTTAACTTTTTCCGTTGCTTTAATATTATTACTCCTTCAGGTTCGTAGTTTTTTGCCCTAATTCTTAGCAGCTTCTTCAACTGATCAGAATTTTTGACGTTATGCTGTTGTGTGACTCTAGCAAAGGTCGAAGCTTACAGGCCACCTTCGGCAAGAGCAGCTGGGTCTAAAGGAACTAAATTGGTAAGTTTCTTTTGATTTAGAAAACTAGCACTTCATTGCTTGTTGTGGTCATTCATGCTTAGTTGTATCCTCTTGTTATGATCTTAATTTACATTCAAACTAGCTTCTGTTGGGATCACCCAAGAGCTTGTTTTTCCATAAACATTAACTGAGGATGGGATTAAGCAATTCCGAAATGTCTTAATAATGGTAGTGTCGGAATATTTGAATTATGGTACTTAGTGTCGAAATCTATTAAACTGGAATTAAACTGGAAAGAAACCAGAAGAACGTGCGGAGTAAATTTGTGCTCGATCTGATTTCATAATTTTGCGCGTCGTTCCTATCATACTTAAATTTATATTAAAGCTGCGGTTTCCAACTGTTGTCTCGTTCTTAGTTTACATTCAGACTAGCTTCTGTTTTGATCACCCAGGATATATTCTCTTTCTTTAGCACGCTGCAATTTTATTCAACACCTTCGCTTTTGTAATCTTATTTTCGTACAGTTGTTTTTGGTTTCTTGTGTTTATTTGCTTAAATATAAATAGAACAAATGCAATTTTCAATTTGGCATATATGTCAACTTTAGCACGAAGAGGAACCTGCGCAAAATATGAGACCCAAAGACTTGACTGGAGCAGCATTGAAAAACAAGAAGAAGCGCGATGCTAGAGGCAAAAGTACGGAGGAACAAGCGACAAGCGCAGTGGCGGTAAGCTTTCTTTCTGACTGCAAACATGTATTTTATTCTATTATTCCTGATTTTATTTCGGGATGTACAGCTTCTGCGTAGTGGTTGCTGTTGTAGAGATTGATGGTGTAGTGTCAGATGGTTCAGACAAATGCAGAGCACAGGTTTCATTGATCAAAAATTGTCTTAGAGACAGCTAGATTCGTTTGTGAGTTGTTGGTACATTTACATGAACTTGGCGTGAAGTCTCAGAATATCTTGAAGCAGTACCAGAATACTTTAGATTCCTTTTTCAAGGTTTTACCTTCAGCACTGCTACACTTCTTCGACAAACAAATACATACATAAACCTTGATAATTGTCATTTTCGACACTAATTTTTGCACCTACGAATACAACTGTTCATTTTCATTTTAGCATCAAGGCATTTCCAATGCACCATTGACAGAAAATGAGAAGAAGATTAAGAATTTGAGAAAGGTTTCTTTATAATTCACTTGAAGATTTATGTTGCCCTCCTTCTTTGTGTATATTTTTCCTGAATAAGATCACTCAAAATTTGTTCCTTTTGGTAAAGTCCCATGAAATAGCTAGCCTTCCCTATGTGCTTCGTATCATCAATATAGACTTTCGTAATTTTTTATTGTAATTATTAAGTACATGTATCAAATACACAGAAACTTCGTCAAATTGAAGATCTGAAGCAAAAACAAAAGGAAGGGAAAACTTTAGAAAAGAACCAGGTATACTATGCTACTCCTTGTCATGTTGATCATTAGATCTTTTCTTGCCTAGGCCCAGCTTTGTTCTCTAATCTATGCATGCCCCCTTCCATCTCCATTTAGTTCTTTTTCTCTCTCTCTGCTTCCAATACATTTTTTAGATAGTTAAATCAGTTAAAATATTTTTTCCTAGATTTACATCTTGTTTTTTTATTCCTACCTTTTCCCTTAGCTGGAAAAAATAAATTCAGAAAAGGACTTGCTATTAGAGATAAGAGAATTGGAAATTGCTGACAGTTGATCAAGACGATCACAAGGCATTCTAATCATAGCCTTCTAGTGATTCATTGTTTCGTCTGTTAAATTTCTGGTGTATTACATGAATGCAATGGCAACAACCCTACTCTCTACAAGTGCTTTCCACCTTTATGGTTGCAATCCTCTTTACGTTTGCTTCACTTTAACCCTTCTTATTCGTTGGAAGATGCTTAATATGTTTTGTCTACATGGATAGTACTAACTAGTTAGAGCATTCAGTATCATACCGCCTCTCTTATGGCTACCCTAGAGAGTGTGACGCGGTAGTGTCTTCTCATGAAACTTTATTTATATCGTAGATATCCATTTTTCTTTACTCGCATTTTTCACGTCACTTATTTCTTATGATAAAAATTCTTGAACACCATGCCCATCCTTTAAATAGACGACACGCCCTAGAAGCGCCTTAGCATTACAATTTTGTAATTTTAAATAGTAAATACTTCTAGGTTTAAATATTATATTTACCTCTATTTACGAATGTGATTATTTGAGTATTTTATCTCTTTATTTGATTAGAGTATTAATTCATCGAAGAGATCGATTTTTCCAGTAGACTAAATCCTTTTTAAATAAATCACTCGTTAACGAATATTTTCTTTTGCTTATTATAAATTTAATTTTGTTTGTTATCTGTTTTTAGAGCTATCTCTGTAGTTGATTTGAATCTATTCTTAATGCTGAAAAGGTTAAAGTTTTTAATTTGTTGTTCTTTGCGTTAAGCATGAGTTTCTCGAGTTTTACTTCCACACCTGGCTAAAAAGCTCAAGCGACCGAAGCAATTATGAATCAAAACCAAACTTTGTTATGATGTTTCTTTTTTGTCTCATTCTCTTTGTCTAGGACGCTTGCCTTGTACCTGATAGCTCCTATTACTTTTTAAATGGTTCTAGCCGAAAGCAATACATAAAAGACCGTTTCTATCGTTAGTTTGCAGTAAGAACGTTTCAAATTGGCCATTTAGTACTAGCCTCTTTTCCAAAGCAAACCATTGCATTTTGAGTGGATTTGATTTCAGATATTGAATTAAGCATGGTAGTAATTTACTAAAATTAAAGGAACAACCTAATTAAAATAGTTGGAATAGTCTACTTAATGCTACAATGCTCCAAATATTGTACTATACAGTTGTAAACAACCAAAGATATGTAATATTTACATACTGGCCTAGTCGCACTGTAACACTGCAATGCTTTGAATTAAAATACCTGTTGCCTAATTTTGGTCCATGTTATCAATAGTAAACACCAGGTTGTTCATGCTAGAGGAACATTTTGAGGAGATCTTCAAGTCTATTATCATTGCATGATGCTACAGCTTTGCCTTGCATTTCCAGTTCATCTTTTTAGGGTAGAGATGGGGCTAGAGAAGAAATGCTGGGGGAACAGATACTTTCAAAGTGCCACCAGTGGGTTAAGCGAGAAAATTCTAAAATAGCACACCTTTCAGATTGACTTAACGTCTGGAAGTTCAGTTCAGTTGAGACTCAGTTCATTCATTCATATTCACTACATACAATTTAGTAACAATACACAAACAAAAAAATGTAAACTAATACAAAAACTCAATTAATTTACAAGAATAATATACACATGATGCATAGAAATAAACTAAGTAGCATTGAGGGAATTATTTGGAGAAGGAAATCTCAATAGTTATGAAACAAGTCGAAGAGAGAGCACCCCCTGGTAAGCTAAAGTAGAGATGTAAAATTTTAGCTAGTTAAGTAAGTGAGAAAGTACTTTGCCTGAGCCGTGTTGTGAATCAATCAATGTTAGAATTGGATAGTAAATATTTAATAACCACCTTCAAAAAGGAACGATATTAGATGTAGCTGAAAACTTCTTATAGATGGTGATATTCGGATACATTCAGGAATGTCATTCGAGCACTTCGCCCCATAGTAACGCACTGACCTAAGACCTTATTGGAGGGTGATTTTGTGTTAGAAAAATTTCACCTTTGATAGCTTGCCGTGTACCATATTGATGAACATTTGACAATGAATGATGAAAACTTGGAGGAAAGATTTTATTAACACATTGATAGAAAAAGCTGAGCAGTTTTAATTGAAAAAGATCATACAGCATCTAAATCTTCAAGCTGTGAAAGATAGGAGTAGAAGGTGTATTATAATTCTCAAATGAAATTGCCAGTAAAACTTTTTTCTGCAACAAAAATACTGGTTTGATATGAGGTTCATAGGTAAGTCCCCAAACTAACATACCATATTGGGGAAAAGGTGAAAATAAAGAATTATACAAATCAAGATGTTAATGGGTAAAAAATGTCTTATTTTGAAAAACATGCCAAAGTTCGTGACAGCTTCTTGGCTAGTTCAATCAGATGATATTTCTGTGATAGGTCTTTATTTACAGTGTCAACTGCTTTTTGCAAATCTAGAAAGATTCCGCAGCCAAATTTTCTGCTCTCAGCCTATGAAAGCGCTGACAGTGTATGGAAATCTTAAAAATGTTTGTACTGATGGGTGCTTAGTCAGGACGTCGTTAATGGAGTCTGCAAAGTATGGCATTTTACGATGAGATCTTTAGTGGGACGAAATTTTTCGATGAGATCATTTGATGAAAAAATCTTATGTAGGCACTTGCCAAACTCTGTAGTCAACTCCTCACTAAAATTATGGTGGCTCTAGCCCCCCACCCCGAAGCACTCCCGGAAGTGCCAAGCATCTGAATGGCTGACCAACTAAACCAGAATCATAGTAGAAAGTGATAGTGGAGACACAAGTGTTTTCTCTTTCACATATAGAAATCGTTTGAGCGTGAAATTTGATTAGATTCTTATCCGTATCGATGGTAACGGCAAGAGTGGCATCAATAGCGCCCTAATTATTATAATTTATACCTCTCATTTGGCTCGGCGTCATTTCATCTGTTGGCAAATTCAACATGGCGGCAAAACACTCATTGCAAGGTCCTGGTTCTGTCGCTTACAGAATGGGGCAGGGTGTTGGTGGAATTGACGCTGATTTCGTGAGTACTATGCCTCCAGATTATGAATGCCCAATTTGCCATCTTGCCTTTAGAGATCCTGTACAAACAAGGGATTGTGGACACCGGTTTTGTGAAACATGCATCGAGCCAATTTTGAGGTTAGTTTTCGTTCTTTACTTTGCTGGTTTGTCAATTTTTTGCTGTAATTAGCTTGAATTTGAAACTTTTCGACTGCGGAGAACGCGAAAATTGATCTTGATTTTATCTACTTTTGCGTAGGCCCTTGTGAGCTAATTAATACAGTATGTGAGGCTTCAAGCTTCCTTGCCTTACCTACTGTAGTCTATGCTACCTTATGTCGTTAGACCTATTCCTTATTTGATGCTGTTGCCCATAAAATTTCGTCTTCTTGTGCCGTTGCTATTGACCAAGAAGATCAACCGGTTTTTGGCACCCATTTAAAATCTGAGTCATTGCTGCCAGGTAGTATTATTTGCTCGACAATTATCGCAAAATATACCCATTTCGGCTAAAAACAAAACGGTGCAAATTGTTGGAAACGTTTCAAGTTGATGCTGGTTTGTGCAGAAACCAATATTCCCCATTGCTTATTTAACTTCCTTTTGCGTAGTAGTTTTCATCATGCTTGAATGTTCATCCTTTGCCCTGCCCAAGTTTCTCTTTTGTAAACTAAACTTGATTATCGATAGGATTCACAGTGTCGGATATACTACTGAACTTGTATCTGATGGTATTTTTACTGTTATTTTAATATTTGTCAGAGTTTTCTGGGAACCTGTTTTTCATTTTATGTATCACGCCAGTCTGCAAGTTGTCAATAGTTGTTCGGAGTTAGTTGCTGCACGCGGAGCTGTGCATATCATGTGACGATAAGTTATTGTTTTCATGCATTGGCAAACACTTGGGGGTGGAAGGAGCATTCATTTTCTCCCCCAATAGTATTTTCTTTTAAAGCATACACATTTCTTCATAGCTTCATATACAACATTCAGTGAACTTTCTACCCCCCCCCCTGGTTAGCTGTCAAAGTGCCTGTAACTGTTTTCATGCATAGAAATAAACATAATTGAGCTTTGGCATATTTACAATATATAGTGTTAGGGCAAAGGTCATGAGGCTTTTCAAAACCAAAAGCTGACTTAATTTAATCAAATTGTGTGGGTTCAGGAGCATTGAAACAACACTGAAAGTGATCAGGGATAAGCTCGTAATTCTGCTTATCTGTGTTGTTTAGAACATCACCTCAAAAGGCTTCGGAATTTGTACGAATGGAAAATGATCTTTTATTGTACATTGTTCTGCAAAAATGCGTAAAAAATAGTGAAACACTATTTTGTGCAAAAAGGGGGCCAGTGCCCTTTGGTCCCCCTAGTTTTGATACCCCTGGAGCTACCAGGTCAATTGAGATAAGTAAAATAGTGAATTGATACCCTTATTACAAGTAATAAGGAGACCTTTTGATGACTGAAATGAAGGGGTGATTGAGTGGCCATAGGCACAGGGTTGGTATCCCCTGCTTTGTAGTATATTTGATAATGCTTTATGAGGAGCACATAACCATGTCTTTGTGGATTTTTAGATATTAAAACATCACTTTTTGCTATTATGATAGATTATGTCCAGAGGTGCAGTAGGAAGTTATTTTATAGGAGCTATGTTCAAAATGTTTCCAACGTTCACTATTACAAATCCTCAAAAATAGTAAGTGTAGTTTGTCAGGTTTGTCTTACAGTGTATATGAAGCTAGAATTTGTGCTAGAGAAAGCGTATACCTGCTCCCAACCTCTGCACTATTATTTTTATCTAGTTTTTGTGTTTTCAAACTCTTTAATTATCAGTTTATTACTCTTGTCCTTTCAACATTATAGAGTTTTGGTGCAGGCTGTGTTTTTTAGTATAGCCCTTGACTCCTCCATAAACCAACTTCAAATGCTTAATTCACCACAGTAGCACTCTTCTGGTTTTTCCTTGTCACTTTATGTCACTTGTTTATCATAGCTGTAAAACCAATGCATTCAACTTATTCTGGTTCATTTTGCTTGGTGCATATATAGCTTGTTGATACAAATTTAAAGATTATTGATCCCTTAGCCAATTGTAATTTTGCAAGTAATGTTGTCTTGTTTTTCTTAGAAAGGCACCATCACTATGTCCAATTGATAGAAGACCACTAACTAGAGATAAAGTAAGTTGAAGGTTTATGATGAGCTTGTAAATAGGACATTTTTCATGTTAAGTTATGGAAAAATATTTTGCTGTGGTTATTGATGTTAAGTGTTAGTGAGACTGTTGTGACTCATTTACATTAATTTAGATTGATGTTGATAACTTAAAGTTTTGCTGAGATTGTCATTTTAATTGACTTCATAGTGTAGTTTACTGAGTTTGAAAGGAAGCTGAATTTGATTTAAAATTGCCTGTTAGAAGCATATTTTTGGACTGCTGCTTATTTCCTAGTTTGAGTAAATAGTAGAAATTAATAATACAATTTTGCAATGCAAAGTATAGTGTGTTATGATTGTCATATTTTTTGTAGGAAAGTAGAACCAAGTTTAGGAAGTAATTTGCAATAAAATTGACTCTGCAATAAATTATTTGTTCTGGAAATACTTTTCATTAATAATGAGTGTATAGTATCAATAAAATCGAAGCACACTACTATTGTACTTGCCACAGCTGGATTCTTAAACTGCTTTCTTTTGTCAAAATTATCATGTACATGAAATGTGTAGTTTTTTCTATGACTTTTTATCTCCTTGAATCACAGCTCTATCCTGACAAGGCTTGCAAAAGGACAATACTATCTTTGCTTGTAAGGTGCTATAATTATGGCCATGATTGTGACTGGACTGGGGAGCTTGCAAATTTGCAGGTAAACTACTGCTTTGGCATGATGTAAACTTAGTAGTTTTTAATAGTTCTTTATCACATGAATAAACACATGTTAGGTTGCTTGATTAAATTTTTCATTCCATCATAGTGCTTATCTACAAAAGAATACTGTTACCATGTTTTCTTGAATGGAAGCTGCCCAAATTCTCTTCAAAAGATAAATAAAAACCACCCTTGATTAGAATCTTTGGAAAAGTTGAAAGTGCAAATGGAATACAACTGACACTTTTTACTATAAGCATGTATTTAGCCCTCTTTCAAGTCATTAATATTCTTTTTAATCTCTACTTCAAAATAGCTTCATATGACTGAAAGCAAAAGTTCTGTCATTCAGATGTAATAGGAGCTACCATTGAATATAAGCCACTCTCAAATATAAGCCACAGTTTTTTCTTAGAAAAGGAATAGAAGATTTGGTGTCTGTTCAAGCAAATATGTTATATTGCTCAGTGATGCATAGTGCTAAGCTACATTTGCTCTTCTATTACTGTAAGCAAAAGTTAGAATTTACTTCTATAAAAATTATCAACAGCTATTTGATTCTAGTCATATTTCATCCCTGGAGCATTGTCATTTTAATGTTCTCAGAATGTAGGTTCTATCATCTCTTTTCTTTTTAGTACTAAATAAATAATGGAGAATATCCCAATAAGATTAAAATTAAGAAGAGGTTGGTGTTCCTAATTTTTTATCCATTGCTTGAGTTCATGTACCAAAGTTATGCCTTTTTCTAGGATCACCTTGAGCCTTGCCAAAAGGTTCCAATCACATGTATAAATGAATGTGGGAGAAATGACATACCAAGAAGTCAGGTAAAAATTAAGATTTACTTTTGGGTATTCATTTCATTGAATTTTATGTAGTATACATATTGCGAATAGGTGAGACAGAATTTACTCAGTGACTTTGGATAGTTCAAATGTGTAGAGGAATCTGTTTGGGAAGGGAAACAGCATAATTCATGACCAGTTATTCATAAGGTTATAAGACTTAAGGAGAACACCAAGTTTCAGACTTATTGACTTGAGCAATTGATGATGAGCTATTGGGCAAGTTCACTTTTGAAGTCTGTCAATTACTGTAGATATAATCAAGCTATTCCTGGTTAAGAGGTTTAAAGCACAAAAGTTTCAGGGTTCTGAATCCTTGTATTCACAGCTTGAGATAATAGTAATACCATTGTTAAATACCCTTGTATGCAGTTCAATTCATCAGTGCTTTTCCTGTAACTTGAAAGGTACCTTTAGGCACATTTTTGAACTAGAATCAGGTATGTAATTAATAAATATTAGAAACTAGGGCCTGTGCTGGGCTTGTTATTAAGAGAAGCCTATGTTTGTTGTTTGCCAGCTTGGTATCATCTTGTTTATCATTGAAATAATATCCTTGAACTGTCTGAATACTTTTTTCACTCCACCTGTTCAGTATTGATACCTTGTGGGTATCCCTGATAGCAGGTTGCCTCATTGTGCTGCAATTAGTTATGTTTTTATGTACATGATTGGGATATGTGATGCTATTTTCTCTGGGTACTTTAACTTGCTATAAACCATGCAGTTGATGTTTAAAATTGAAGCAATACTGTATGGTATTTGCGGTGTTTTCATTCTCATTCTCATTATTGCACAGAAATGTAATTGCTTTGTAAAATGCAAACTGATTTTCAAACCTGATTTGCAATGCTGCCTTTAATGTTTGAGGTAAAGTAGTAATAGCACAATTGGTTTAAGTACATACTCAAGGTTTCATTTGAATGCCAGAAACCATGAAATACAGCACTTCACATTAATTAGTAATGATTGCCTTCAGATGTCCACCTGCCCCATGTCATTCAGTATTCATTCATTGCAGTTAGATTTAGTGTTAAGATAGAATGCTGTAGCAAGCGTTGCTTGTTTTATCTCCAATTTTCAATGAGATGTGGTATGACGGTTTATTGATCTTTAATTACATTACAAATAGAGTTACCGAATTTTTTAAAGGATAAAAACCTCACCATCATGGGTAGGTGCTAACTGCTCTTTCATTTATGAATTACAAAAATAAAATTGATTTAGTGTATACAATGCAATTGACTTGAAACTCATTAGAACTCCTTTGGCTTTGATTCTGAAATCAATCACACATTGAAAAGTAGTTATTTTCGTAGTTAATAGTCTATTTTTAAATAAATGATCCAACTGAAAGTAATTAGAAGATCAGACTGGAAAATGAGTTGATTATAGAGTTATAAATCTGTGGCATATGCAAAATGGTAGTTTGAGTTTGGTACTAAGACAGTGTCTACCAGCCATATCTTTCTTTTGTCTGTTTGTCCTCGTTCATGCTCTGCAATATATTATTAGGCATGTAAATGTAAAGTGCAGTTTGATTCTGACTTATGTGGTGATAGTTAAATAGGCCTTGATATTTTTAGTGTTTTCTCCTTTCAGGTAGTACCTAGTGCTGTGTATATTAAATTTTATGTACTTGTAAATAGAAAACATTGACAAAAATAGTCTATTTTTACGCTATTGGTAGCAGGTTATGGTGCTAGTCAGATGGAACTGACTTGTACCCCTCCCGAAGATGTGAACACCTTTTGCAGGATTTTTTATTGTATGGCATAACAACTTTTATTGCTCTGTGGTTAAACGTTTACAGCTTATCAAATTCGTTTTCATCGAATATTAAGATAAAGTTGACAAAGTATGGCTGTTTTTTAATTGCATTCGCTTGATTATTCTTGGATGAATAATTGATGTGAGACACACTAGGATCTAAACTACAATGAAGTTTGTTTTCATTATATCGCTGTTGCACATTGATGGTAAGTTAAGAAGAAGTGTATTCCGTAGAATTTGTGTTAATGCCTTGGATTTGTAAACAGTATTGATGCTTGAGGGGTTGCATATTAACGTAGTTGGGATTGAAAAGACGTAACCGATGCTTTGCTGATGTCCTAGAAGATACGATTGTAGACATAGTGTGCCCAGAGAATGAGCAGTACGAGAGGTGAGATAAAAAGGGATGGTTGTTTGGAATTATCAAGGTCGGAAGAGGATATAGCATTGTTGGAAAGCAAGGCTGCCGGTAGAATATCTTCAGCCTTTAGTCTCATGAAACTTAGAATACGAGGGAAAAGTCGTTGCAGTAATGATGTGAGAAATCTGTGCCTAAATGGTCACATAGAAATAGTAAGTTGTCGGCAGTCGTATGAGTTTATATTCCCTAGAAACCCCTTTTCTCCAATGATCGGTCTCCATTTTCTCTTGCCTTTGATTGCTAGCAAGGTCTTTTCCTCATTTCGGAGTCTTCAGCATTTTGAGTTGAGATACAAACCTGAAATCGTCAGATGTGTTTACTTTCATGATCTTGGCTTTTGATCTTTGCCGATTTCATATCTTGATTATTCATTCCCTCCTCTGTCCACTCTTGAAAGTTTTAAAGACTATATCCTAGTAACTGATTGAGCAAGTTTCTTAGCTTTTGCACTTTCCGTGGTTTGTGAGGCATTTGGAGTGGCTGTTATTGCCTAATAGTCATTAGAAGGCCTGCAGATGATATAGCTGGATCTGCTGTTTTCTCTTTTATTGAATAAGCTGAATTGTCGTATTGAAGTAATAGAATTGTCATACTTATACAAGAATACCCGGGGAATATCTGGAGCTGTAAGTTGTGAGGGATGAGCTTTATGTTCATTGCTCACAATATGCCAGGAAAGAAAGAAAAGGCATATTACTAGATGAGCAGTGATTGTTAGAGTGAGAATTATAGTTGCTGATTTTAATCTTCGAATTTTTTGCGTCGGATTGTTTTATTGGAAAACAACCAGCAGTCTTTACAAGCTAGTGTTTTTTATTTTTGGAATAAAGTGTCCATTGTTTTCCTAGAGTTTGTAGCACATTTATGACAGCTTGTGTGATTTTCTGGACTTTTTGTGGTCAGTACGCTAATATAGACGGTTATTGTTTTTTATGTGATTAGCAAGTCTTTGCCATGTGAGCATTCTTTTGCTTATGACGAAATACACTATGACGTTATACAAATGGCTACCCGTCATTTTCAACGACAATCATTTTGCCTTAATGGTTGCTATCTGTGATGAATTTCTTCATTTTTACATGCTTAGATGTCAGCCCACATCGATGCAGATGGAGATTGTCCTCTCGCTGTTGTCCCATGCAAGTACAATGATTTCGGCTGCAAATATAAGGTATGATGGCATTATTGTCTACCATCAGTGGGTAAAGTGCTCGGAGACCATGCGATAATCGCCACTTAATTGTTCTTTAGATGCTTTATAGATCAAAGAATAGCATTTCTGTCCTTATCTGTTGTGTTTTCTGGAAATTCCACAGGTGAGATGTTTTTCAAAGACTGATCTTCTCAACAGCGAGATTTGTGTGATATACGGAAGTAAAGTCAAAATCCAGATTAATTTCAGATTTAAGATGTGAATTGAGACTGCGAGATTTAGATATCAACATTGAGCTTTGTATTGCTAATGCTACAAAGCACTATTGTGCATAAAGCTATTTCTAGACATTTTTCCATGGAGTTAAAGTACTGAAGTCGTGTATTAGAGTACCTAGAATAGGTTTTGAGGCACTTATCACACCCTAATGTAGGAGCGGAGGTTATTGTGGATAGTAAATGAGTTTGAGTGCAGTTGCAAGAAGCTACTGAGTAGTGAAGAAGGGTATTTTTTGTCTCTAGCTTGTAGAAAAGGAATGTTTTCATGGGCACTGGGAAGTTGCTAGGCCATATCTACAGTGCCTCGCTTTAAGGTGTTATGAAAAGAGTTTTCAATGAACCTCTCTATCATTCCCTTTTAGACAATATCTCACTAAGTATTTCATCTTTCTCTTCTATGATGATTGACGTTCATTAATTTTTGTACAGATCTTTCACTATTTCATTTTTATGTTGCTTCTTTATCTTACATGATAGCCTGATCTCTTTGCAAATATATGTTCCATCTCTTTTTTCATTCTACCTGTCTTTCCTTTCTCTACTTTAGTGTCAATGTAATTATCCCTTCCATTTCTTCCTGTTTTTTATTCCATCGTCTTCCCTCATCTTCCTTCGCGTTTCGTGGTTTTCTTCATTCATCTAAGCCTGTCCTCCTTCATTGTACCTTATCTTTCCTCGTCTTCTTTGATCTTCTCGCATCCTCCCTCGTCTTCTTTCATTTAATCTTGTCCTCTCTCATCCTCCCTTATCTTTCCTCATCTTATCTTGTCCTCTTTCATATTTCCTAGTCTTCTTTCATCCTCCCTCATCTTCTCTCATATACCAACATCTTCCCTCTTCTTCCCATTCTCCTTCATTTTTAGTTTCCCTATTTCATTTTTCTTCAACTCTCATCTCATCGTTTTTATATTGGTAGTATTTACAATTTTGTTTGTACAGAAATGCCACTATCGCTGGTGCTGTTGTTTAATTAGATTCATCAATGCTTAGCTCTTTTCCTTGACAAGTTATTATTATTGGCCTGTTTTGCCAATGTGGCAAGCTGCATGCTAANAAAGAGAACTTGTTAGAATTAAAGTAAATTTGATTGTGGTACGATATTGCTCTCTTTAGGGAAGACGAGTAGACATGGAGGGCCATCTTGCTGACACGATGCAACAACACTTAGATCTTGCACACATTCGAATCAAGGAGCTCGAGGTACGACAGGAGAACATTTGCATGAATGGCAAGTTTTTGTGGAAGATATCCAACTACTCACAGCTACTACAGCAGGCACAAACAAAGAAAGAAAAAGAAAAATTATGCAGCCCACCATTCTACACTGGTCAGTATGGATATAAGTTGAGAGCCGAAGCGTTTTTGTGTGGTCTTGGCCAAGGAAAAGGATCCCACCTTTCTCTATATGTAGTAATAATGAAAGGTGAATATGACGCTATTTTGCCGTGGCCTTTTCAACAACGAGTCGATTTTACTTTGATTGATCAAGATGACGATCCAAACAACCGTCAGAATAAAGTGTGGCGGTTATCATGCGATCGCAATAGCGATTATTTTAAAAGACCTAATCGGTCGAAGAGCCTTGGCTTCGGCTGTCCGAAATTTGTTGCCTTGGAGACGCTACGAACTGCTCGAA
>OLMO02000231.1:21971687-21989079 GCA_900291935.2 Cassiopea xamachana
ACTTTCCTGTATTGAACTTATGGTAGAAAGTTAAAACCACAAGTACTCAATAAGTTAGCTCTTAGTCTTGCAAAATTTCTATATGGTGATTGGGAATGAAGGAACGTCTTTGGTAAATGAAGAGTTAGTAAGTATTACTGCTGAATATTTACGCGTGATGCAAAGGAACTATTTAAAAGTTTTCTTAATATGCTGACCTTGAAAATAGGTTTTACATACACGAAAAGTTAAAATGATTGTCACAAATACTGCAATGAAATTGGTATGCATTGGTCTAGGGACCTCGCAATGTTTAATAGAAAGGGGTACAAATAGGGCTGAGAATAAGGCAGCTATGCTGGAAGAAAGAAGGAATGGCTTCGAGTAGATATCCTGAGAAAACAAGACGAGAGGAAGAATGAGAACACTGAAAGGCAGTTCAAAGTATGGTAAGGCAGAAAGAAAGACAGGAAGACGAAAAGGACAGCATGACCGAAAAATAGATACTACGAGCAAAAGATAGAAATAGAGAGAACCAACGGTAGAAAACAATTTTCGTTCCGTTCCATCCCCAATACATAAACTATTTCAGAAATCTAATCACTACCATAATCATACATCAGGTTACGATAATCATAGATCAGATTACCACAATTACAAGTCAGATTGCAATTAATTGTCAAGGTGTCATGCATAATGATCTAACGATACTGACTGTATCAATTATCCAAATATCTACAGTGATTTTACTTGCAGGATTCCACAAGAAGGAGAAGTGCAAGAGAATACATATTATGCATATATGATAATGAGAACTTGAAAATTTTGGCAATACTCTGGTGTCTCTAATAGAACGGGGGTGTTCACATCGGTCAATTCCTAATAGAAGGGTGGTGCGAATAGAAGGGGATGTTCATGTCGGCTAGTTTTCAATAAAAAGAGAGTGCTAATAGAAGGGGGTATGCATGTTGGCAGGTTTTCAATAGAACGGGAATGCTTAGAGCAGGTGGTTCATGCTGGTAAATTGTTTTAATAAAGGTGATGTAATCTTCTGAGTGTTCTGATCATGATCGATTTGTAAAATTTAATGGTAGGGGATTGTTAATAGGCAACGGGAGGAAGGAGAATTCTCCTGAAATTGATAGACGGGGGGCTGGTCTATTTGAGACACCAGAGAAACGTACTTGAGAAGCAAGGGGGGAAAGTAACTGTGGAGTGACATTAAATAATTTACATTTGCGTGTTGATTCAAATTGGTTGTAAAACACTTTCGTTTTTTCTCCCATTCTGTCAGTGATACAAATAATATCTAACAGAAACGACATGCATACGATTCCTTGACCAGAAAAACAAAAATTTTTAGAGCTTATCTCCCACAATAGCATTCCCTAGTTTCTGATAATCAAAAACTTTTTAAAAATATACGTTAGTAGAGGGGGAGGACTGAAGCAGGACCTGCAAGCTCAACTCACGTACAGAACACTTCCACACATTTATTACCTAACAAGTGGAAAAGAAAATTCTGCTTACAGACATTTTCTAAACTTGATAATAAATCGCTTGCTCTCAATATTTGACTTGACAATGTTCAACTTTTTGCCACATGAAATTTCGAGGGTGCTTGGTCACTTTGTCGAGTGCTGTCGAGTCTTTTCGAGTGATGCTAAACGAATTTTGGGCAAGCTCAATATTGCCAAGCGTTTGCACTCAACATTTGGATTGTTCAAGATGCTGTCAACCGTTGTCGAATCAAATGTCGAGGGTGTTCAACCAGGAATAAGACAAAATCCCTAGGGGGTCAGACCAAAAATGACTTTGGCGCCTGCTAACTTAGTTGGCAGATATGCTAAAACTGCAAGAATAGAGTATGAATGCTTCAATTCCAATATGCTCAAATGGTTCCAGAAAGTGCATTGAGTTCAGAGTGTACTGCCACAATAGTGATCGGAGGCAAGTGTAAAAACAATTTGAGATTCTTCCTAATTGTACTTCTTTCTCAACAGGTACAAAGCTGTGTCAGATAGCCGGCAAAAAGTGTATCGAATCACTTTTATTGAAATAACCACAATCCTTCCACACTTGAAAGCAATCAATGAATGGGGTAAAATGTATTGCAGTTAAAACATGTTCCACTGGTTTGAGCTTTCAACTATTCCAATGGTAAGTTATGGAGCACATTGTGATATCAAATAGAATGTACCATTCAACCTATCACGTTTGCTATCAAAAGTTTTATAACCAAAGGAAAAATACGAAACCATCATCAGTGTTTCCCCAACGATGCAAAATCCCTCCACACAAGCAAGCATTTTCACAGAAGCTAAGTTCAACATTTTCCTTGTTCCCAAAACCTAAAAAGGCTGCTGCTTATAAGAAATACTAGCTAAAATGCTATTAAAGAAAATACACTTCGCATTATATGAGTCTGTGCTACCAGAATAAGCAACTGGTAGTAACATAAGGCCTAGATGATACAATGTTTAATGGTGCTGTTAAAGAACTCCAACGTAAACTATGGAAAACCTCAAGTACTACTTATAATGTAATTAGTGTCAAATGAGAGTTCAGCTCGTGCAGTCTGGGGCCTAATCATACAAGCATCATCAAGCGACAAGAGGATCAGCATCCGAAAAACGATTTATCATGGCTGAGTCTTCTCCTAAAAAATGCAAAATGAAATCAGCTAGCAAGCAATATATAGATTAGTATACATCAACATGAATAGACAAAAACCAACTATACAAAATAGACATATAGCAAGTGGTACGAAATGAAGATTGCTTGTCCTTTAGCACCTTAACTGAAAATTTCCTCCATATCAGAGGACAATGGCTGGATAGTTTTATCAACAAAAAAATTTATTTATCTACGCCTACTGCAAATAATTGCATGATTAAATGTAACCTTGTTAGCCAGATACAAATTACCTGTATTCAGAGAGAATTGTATTTGTAAATTTTAGTTTGAATATATACATGAGAAGTTTCAAAAAAAAATTATTATTAAGTACCTTGGTGGAAAGTAACTGCGACATCATCGTCCTCTTCCTCAGCCCTTGTATAGCCTCGGTTTGCGAAGGCCATAAAGCTCCTTTGTAGGCTTCGGTACTTTGCAACCATGACGACCAAAGCAATAATAAGGACGAGAACAACTAGTGCGACAGGTATCGCCCACACTAACGTCTTGTTGGAAGATGACTTTTTATGACCAATCTGTGGTTGAGCATTGGACCCTAAAACGATAATGAGGAACCAAACTGAGAACTTCAACTTAAAATGGCGCGGTAATGAAGTTGTTTTTCTATTTGTTTGAGGTGCTCCACAAAATTCTAACTAACAGATAATATACATATCTGTCTTTTTACTTACCTGTTTATTCATGCATAGATAGATACACGTCTTTTTTTATAAGAAAACCATCATTTTGACTGAGCCTCAATTTTCTTAACCTTTCCCGAAATTAAGCCTGAGATTTTGTTAAAATCTGCTAAACTTTTCCTGAAATGGGTTACACTTACCACCTGAAATGGGCTACACCTGGCTAAAATGGGTTACACTTTTCATGTTCATCTTGTATACTCGAATTTGAATGTCATCACTAACATTTTGAATACAATAATGATGTAATATCAATCTTTGGCCAACAAAAGTACTGAAGTTTGGAAATTGAGCCTTGTGATCTTCTGAAGATTTTGGCCATTTTAGCCTCAAAGTCTTATAAACTTTCTTCTTAACATGAGTAAACTATGCCTTAATATCAACAGCCTCTTAATTCCATCAAGCAAGCTGTTAAAGTTTCTAGGGGTTAATATTGATAACTCGATTAAGCTTGAGGTTCACATTAAAGAACTATGCAGGAAGGTCAGTCAAAATATTCATGCGTTTGAAAGATTACGACCATTTTTAGAGGAACAAAAGTCGAAGTTATTATTTCCTCTAATTTGGCTATTTTGTAGCAAAGGGGTAAATAATGAAATTAATACAACTCATAAACGGACACTATGAGCCTTATATGGAGACTATGAATCTACGTTTGAAGAACTTTTAGATTATAAAATATCAAAGACGAAACATAAAAAGAACCTGCAAATACTTATGGTTGAAATATATAAAGCACTCAACCATCTAAACATAAATATATGAGAGAATTCTTTACAAAAAAGAAGTTCCATACAATCTTCGTAGTAATGAATTGAATCCTCAGCGGTATGGAATAAGCTCCCTATCTTTCGAGGAAGAATTAGCAACTTCCATAAACAATTTTTAAAAGGAAATACGAAACTGGGATGGAAAGAATTGCACAATTAGAAGTAAACCAACTGTAAACAAGGTTGATATGATATGATCTGATTTAAAAGAAAGGGGAAGATACACATACAAAAATAGGTAAACAGATAAAACAATAGGAAACAGTTGGCAACGACAACAAAATGTACTTACTTGGTATAAAATATATCATATCCGAATCCATTTGCTTCTTTCCATCCTCTGCAAATAGCCAAACGCGAAGCTGAAAACGTAAGGCAAATGACTTATTCCTTGAATGTAACAGATATTCCACAGCGGATAGAGACTGTGAAACTAACTGTAGTCAATAAACAAACGATAAGAATACTTGCGAATCATCATAGCTGAACCTTCTACACAACAACGTGCTTAGGCATTCAGATCTACTACAAGCCGGTGGATGCCAACTCTTTTCAATCTTGCATCCCTCATAAAAATTTAACTTTCCCGGCCTCCTACAATATGTACATTGCTCGCGGCCGCAGAGTAGTACCAACTAAATCAACTTCCTTTCATTAAGGTGGTCACTTCTTGCACCCCTTAAGACCGGTTTCCACTGAAGCGAAAACTTTAGCGAATTCATCAGAAATCAGAATGTCTTTTGTCCTTTCCGAAAATAGAGGAATCCCCTAGCGAAATACAAAAGTTGAAAGAAGTTCAAATTCTCAGCGAATTCGCCGAGAAAAGAATCAAGTACACAGAAGTTGAAATCATCTTTTGGTAGAGTTGACTTCAAAATGTCGGTTTCCTTAATTAACTCTTTTAATTTCATTTTACATTTGTATACTAGCTTTATTTCTCCTCTTCTTCTATGTAAATATATCACTGTTTCATTGTATTATATTATATATGGGTTGTTGTAAGTAGTAGGCTTTAATTAGCTGACATACTAGCTACGTACTTTTGTATCCATGCTTACTGTAAATAATTGAATTATTATTATTATTATGAAATGAAAGTTCGAAAAAAAATTGACTAAATAGGAACATACTACTCGCTTGGGCATCGTTTCAATTCGCCGAAGTCGCTTAGAATACCGCTGATTGAAAACATGCTTGGCGAATTCCTTGACGATTTCGATGAAGAATTCGCTTAAGTGGAAGCCAACCTTTAGAATGACGTCTAGCTCCCCTAGTTGGAAAATCCCTGAATAGAACAAAATCTAAAAATAGCGGCTACTTACAAAACAGCTGTAGTTAGCGCCAACAATGAGGTCGGTCAATTCAGCAGATGAGCCAGAAAAATCTTTATACGTTTTAGACTTTAAAGGCTTGTTTGAATCTTTCGGATCACTAATGGTGCACATTATCTGAATATCAATAATAAAATTTGATTACCCAAGACAAGAATTCGCTACATCGATGGGTAAGTAGAAATTGCTATTATTTGCATAACTGGGCACTCATTGTTGTGTACAGTGACTGCACAACTACGTTTGGACTTCTCTACAGTGCTTGGACTTCTCTACTTCACTACAGTGCTGGCAACAACTAGAGGCACTACAATGCAAAACACTTATCACCGTGAAATCCTAGCAATAACTTTGGTGGAATTAATAATTTATTGGTCAAAGTTTGCTACTTAAGGATTCTGTGTTTGTACTTGCTGTTGAGACTGAAGCCATTCCGAGCACATACTAAATAATATGTGCCTTTCCAGATCTCAAAGTGATCTATTATTTGGTCTATGAAAACTTCAATTTGGCATAAATATATTTTATAATCCAGTGGGTTAGTTACTGCATACATGGAGAGCTTTACTTAATAATTCTGAAAATGGTGAAGAGTGAAGATTTATTGCTGAGATCAAGTCTGCACAAATGCAAAACTGTAAGAAATATGATGTCAAAGCAAAGCTGGCATTTAAGAGCATGCACATTACTATTATCGTGAATAGAACTAGTATGATGCACTCCCGATTTTAAATACAAGTTGTAAAGTGTCAATAGAGGAGCGTAGCTAACCTGTATTGCTTCCGGTTTACAATACTCTGGTTCTTTCCAATGAAGAAATCCAGTGTTAGCCTTAATGGTCTGCTCATAAACCAAACGAGATGGTCTAGAAGATTCTAAACGAGGGAAAACAGTAATAACCAATGAAAGCGAAAGTGTTTAGCATACGAGGATACATCTTGCCAATATACCCTTTTCAGGGTTGGTGCAGGGTTTCAATCAGCAAATTCAAGGAGTTTTCAAGTACTATTCAAGGAATAAAGTAAAAATTTTCAAGGAGCTCTAAATTCACATTTATAGCGCATGCGTGAATGCACAGGAAACCCAGAATACTGAAAACGAGACATTTCTTGTCATATCACCAGTTTACTTGTATGATTTTCTTTAAACTTTCTTTTGATTAAATTATTGCTTGTCCCGTTTATTGCTGTGAGCGAAGTAAACAGTATACAAATTCACAAATAACAAGAAGTTGGGTCAATTTTCAAGGAAGAATTGTCATGTAAAAGGAGTTTTCAAGTGCCCTTGAAATGACATTTCAAGTTCCAGCACTTTTCAAGGAGTTGAAGGACCTGCTCGAGCCAAGTATTTTCTTTAGAAAGGTAAGCCTATAAGAAAGTTAAGGATCAGAGTCATTGGAATTTAAGAATAATTCAATAATGATATACGGCTCAAGCTTCATCATGACTTAGACTTTTTGTACATTCGAGTTGCCAAAATACTGCTTGCAGACTACTCTAAGGTGCTCAATACAAGCGGGGTATTAATAGTCGGGGGGTGAGAAATCTTTACAGAAACTCATAAACGGGGGCTCTTATTAGCCGGGGTTGTTCCAGATAGTAGGATTGTCATGCATTCAGTAATAATATACTTTGTTCTATGGTCCGTTTGGAAAAAAACAGTAACGGTCTAATAATAATACAAATAAAAAAACTGAACATACGAATGCAATGGCATGATATCTTTCTGAAAAATACAAAAAAGCTACGTCCGGACACAATTAACATGTGCCTTTGCTACTTCAACTTACTAAAATTAATCAAGGGGGTCTTTATAAGGTCTGAATTTCAGAAGATCTGAATTTCAAAATCCCCCTGGGAAGCATGCCCCTGGACCCCCTAGCTGATTTACATTAAGGCACTAGTACAAAATTATGCTGTCATGCTATATCCCAAGTTGTCTTTAAAAAAGTGTGGGAAATAGTTGTGAGAAATTCAACAACTTTGTCCGGGATAAATAGGAGAGTCTTTTGTGGTTTCTGAACTATGTTTCAAACTAATGCTAGCTCAAAGTGCAAAACTTAAGATGTATCAATAAAACAAAGGGGTAACAACTTTCACTATGCCTCCCCAAAATAAGCCTTATCACGTTTGGTATGGGTAGGGAGGAGTGAAAATTTTTATATCTTTGAATGGGATTGTTGCTAATTTTTCAAGATTTGAGGTGGGTGTGTTGAAATTTTTTGGTAAAACAAAAATTTACCGGCCCCCCCTTACCACATAATTATGAAACGCAGCCTAGTTGCACCAAAATGTTGTGAGTTTATGAGTGAAGTCTCCAGGACATCAATTAAACCAATTTTCCATAAATTGTCGGATCAACAATTGGCCTAATTGGGCAAAGATCATTATCAATGGATGGAGCAATTGAATATCACTTAATGATGTTCACAAATTTATATGTTTCAGCGATACTAGATACTCAGATCCTTTACAAAGACGATAGTGGAAAGAGGGGGCTAGTGGAGATTAAGCTCCTAGCTTTTTGGTTAAGTAAAATTATTCCTTTGGCTTACACAGAGGCATAACACCCAAGCCTTTAGCGCTGGGAAATTAGAAAGCTCTACATGAAAACCATCGAAATTCAGTGCTTCAACAAACAATAACTAGGTAGTTGCTGCACTCGGCTAATTGATGATGTAAAAAAGAACTGAAGTTCAAGTCTGACTTTACATATACTAACTACTCAGTAGAAAATGAAATTGTATTGAAATGATGCTGCAAATACCGTACCTGCATTTGCGTGAGTACGAACTTGCACTACGCTAAAAAGCCAATCTTTCATTTTTAAGTCGTGCATTTTCACCCCAAAAGCTATCTCGTATTTGCTACATCCATGAAATACACCTTTAATGTCGTAAGTGTATTTAAACCCAAGAACACGAACTGGGTCTATTGTACCAGTGTGTCCATTGTCACTTCTACAAGTAAAAATAAGAATTTTTCATGCACTCAAATATCGTAAACACTATCTTGCTGCATCAAAACACCAACTAGCATACCTCTAGCCACGTAAATAAAGTAATTGAGAATTGAGCCCCAAGGGAAATTTGACCTTTACTAATAACGGATCTTGTAAAAACTTGAGGTGAAAAACTTGCAAACATTCGTAGAATTTGAAATTTTAAAGCCTAGAAAAAGTACAACTAAATTTCGATTGATTTCATGAAAACAGTAACGTGTAATTCATGCCAGAAGCGCTTTAAAAATTGCCTCTATGATACAATAAATCCTACAATATGTTTCCAATTTTCCCGGTGATAGATTGGGGGCTTGGAAGGAATATTTGGGTGGAATTCAAATATTCAAGAGTGGACACCCTTTCTGACGTCATAAGTGACCTCTTGTAGGCAACACGAGTGCTGACATCTTTTTACTAATCCCATGATAATTAAGAGTGAGGGAAACTTTGGTTTTGGGGGGGGGGCAAAACCACCTGGGTGTTGTCCACTACGGCTGCCATTATTTATACAATTGCATCATATAATTTCAAGCCAAATTTAGTATCAAATGAATGGCCCCTTGAAACCAGCCTATGTTGAGGGGTGACCCTCCTCAAAGAATTGAAAATGAAAAATGAAATGAAATTGGGGGCGACAACTACTTCGCCCCAAGTGTATGCAACAGACTTTAACTTTATATTCTAGTCTGCACAATACACACAGCCACTCCTTCGCTTTGAAAATCCAAGTCAATCAAAAATAAATTCCACATACCTATATATGATGATATAACCAAGAACTCCTTGAACATTCTTGAAGGCCTTCCATCGTAAATTAACATAATCCTGCACTGGGGTGGCGATCAAGCCTTGCGCCTTCAGAGCTACCGCTGTAAACAAAGAATTAGAAATTCAAGCAGGCGCACGTGCATCGGTAAAAACGGCTCAAATCAAATACTCTTCAAGTCTAGAATAAAGAGGGTAGGGAGAAAGTCTTAAGTTAAATAGCCACGGTCACAAACAACGGGGGGTTCAGTTAAATGATAAGCAAAAATAGCTAGGAGATGGGTTGTAATAGACGAGGGTGGAGTAGGAAATAAAATAAATTTTTGAAAACAAACGTAAAATGCGTTGCGAGTGCTTCCGATAGAAACTAATCTCCTCTTAAGAGTTCATTTTGCGAAGAAATTCTGGGTCTGGGTCAGACAATTTCCTCTTGGCCCAAAACTAATGGGTGGGGGGTTGCAATAAGAATATCCCGGTATGCATTTTTTGAAAAAAATAAAAAGTCGCGAGAAGAAAGCTATTCCGGACTGGAAAATGGACTTTTTGCAAACTTTTTGCTAGAAGTACGTGGTTGCAAAAATATACCAAAATACAAATCATTCAAGTAGGGATTTGCCGCCAAGGGGGTATGCGAAAGAAGTAGAGGACTATGATCAAAAAGATAATGATCGGAAAGACATGATTTACGACTCAATGAAAAACTACTTAAGCGCAATAAACAGTGCTTTTTAGGCTATTGCGATGTTGAGGAACGGGCCATTGATTACTTGCAGGGGAGGGGATGCAAGACATTCTCATATATTCAATGGGATTTCTGCCCCCCTCTCAGATATACGTAAAAAGTTGGCCTTATCTCTAGCATTTCAGAAAAAAACTGCATATTCCTTCTTTGAAAATGTTCTTTATTTTTCATCTCCTCCTTCAAAATTTGCAATATTTAACCCCCTTCCACATGTCTTCCGCCCCCTACCCTGGCAGAACTAATAACCAGTCTCTAAATCTTCACCACTTCAAAGGCAGTAAACAAGGGACAGGCATAAGTCTTGCTTGGGTATACCTCAAATATGTGATTATAAAAAGGTGAACCTCTTCTATGGAGGCTCTAAAACCACTGCCTTTAATAGTCCCCTTAGTCAACGACAGTTAAGAAAGATTCCAACTACTCTCATGTCTTGTTCCTATTCTTGTTACGTCAGATAACTCCTATGATAATCAGCTCTCGAATACTCACCCGCAGTTAGCAAAGGGAGTTCATTTTCACATTCGTCCTCATCCGATCATTTAACACGTGCATCCAGAGTCTTTTTAAAAACACTGCTTTCTTACCTAAGCAGTGTTTTTCTTAACTTATCCCGGAAATGAGGCTCAGATTTTCTAAAAACTGTACTGGATAATCATGATAAACGAGGTACCGTTATTGATCAAAAAGGTTGGATTTTTACTACCACAAAAACCTAACAAAGACGTAATATCAGTTTTTGAACACAATAAATTTAACTTTGGTTCCTGAATCTTGTTATTTTTTCAAGATTTTCATACGGTTTTCGATTTTCCAGTTTCATCTTCGTACAAACTTCTGCCTTACATAAAACAACATGTAAATGAAAGAGCTTTACTTACAGCAAACGTTTTTGCTCTCATCTGAGTAGTCTGAGCATTCATAAACTCCATTGCAGCGCTCATTTGCACTCAAGCACACTTCGTGATCAGAGCAGTTAAAACCAAATGGAAAATTTGTGCACTTAAAACTTATGGATTTTGTTGCTGCAACGGAAAAAGATGGAAAATGTAGCTACTTCATTTTCAATTATTTACACAGGGTAAAGAAATCAATATACAGAATGATTGCTTTCTATATTGCCCTGTACAAAGCCTTAAAATTCGCACTAACGGGGTGAGTGGCCAAGCGGCCCAGCCAGTTCCATTAGCTTAACGGAAGTTAAGTATGGCTGTGTACGATGAGAAACTGGATGGGCGACCTTCCAGATGAACGACCAAAACAGCTCACTCCGCCGTCCTTTGGAAGGGACGTTTAACTAGGGGTCCCATGCCTGGATGTGACATGCATAGTAGGCCTAAATTAGCTGAAACAGCTTGATGTAACAGCCTGCTCAAAATACAGTAAATAACAACAACAACAACAACAAATAATTAGGTGTGTACATAATCTAAAGAAACGCATAAGCAATGCCAAACAATATTGCGGTGATCATGCACAATGAGAATACATCCACGCCCTATAGTTATAGAAGCTGTTCATGAATATGAGTTCTACTGCGTTTCAAAGTATCCACGTTTTAGTTTTCAGTCTCCAGATATGAAATGGGTCCTACTCTTTGAAAGACATGATATCGAACTTTAAAGGGAAACTTGCAAATGTCCTTGACTAAACGGCCACTAAACGTTCTTGCTCTATAAAGAAGCTGATTCAAGGCCTAGTAGTAAAAGGATATTAATTCTGTGCCACATTCTAGTTCTAAAAGTTCCTTAAAATTTCTTAAAAGTTTCCTAATTTACCGAACTATATCGAAGTGAAAAAGCAAACAAAACATGGATGTAAAACACAGTTAGTATCATAACAAATCAAATGCGTTAGTACGGGCTAAAATCTCAAGCAATGACATGTGCACGTGGTTTTAGTTCACCTTTAAGTGGAACCAGACAAAATTTCAATGTTAAATTTTTATTGTTTCTAGTATACGATTCACACACATGTTCGCTAATACTTTTTCCTGACATTTCCTTGAAAATGAAGGTTCCTTTCCTGACTACATTTCAGAAACACACAATGTTTTTCCTGACCAAACGATATTACAAATTATGTGGCTGACCCATATGATATCAATACTGCACTTAACTGGCCTGCTTGTTCTGATATGCGCATGCAATGAGTAGAGTAGTCTACTAGTCACCACACAATTCACTTGCATGGATGATAAAAATTCCTGATTTTTCATAACTTTCTTCAAGTTTCAATAAAAATTTCCTAAGATTTCCTCATTGTCCTTAAAAAGCCTTTTCTTGAGTTTTCCTGACGTTATGAGCCCTGTAGTACTAGGTTGCTTATTAACTGGTTCGTTACTACAAGTGTACTAAAAGTCACTGTTATTTAACTGTGGAACAGAGTTAAAACTCCTTCACTACTAGCACTGCTCCCATTGCACAGAGGATAGCTAAAATTCCTCTCATACATCACCAATGTGTTAGAAGGATTTTTTGGCAATTTAACCGATTATACATACGACATCCTATTTCATCACTGTAATCGGAGCAGTCTTCGTGACCATCACATTTCGATTTCAGAGGTATGCATTTCAAGGATGAAGCACATTGAAACTTTCCGGGACACTTTGGAGACTCTGAAATTCAGAACGTGAACTGCTATAAGATAAAGATGAACAAGAAAATATTGCAAGAGATGAAGGTAAAAGTTAAATGATTACTTTTTAAAGGCTGCAAAAAATGGAGGTAGGGTCTAGGATGGCAGAGGCTGGGGAGGATAATGACTTATAACAAGCAGGGAGGGGGTAGAAAACTATGGGTGCCCCACCTCAAGGATGGGTCAATGATTGTCATGATAGGCCACACTGCACTGACAGGCCACTAACTGTAGTGAAAATGCCATTAAAAAGGGATGTAAAATATTCAAACTCAGAATCTACGGATGAAAAAGATTGCTGGTACCTGTTGGGCAGTTCTTCTCATCAGCACCAATAGTATCCCAAAGAGGATAAACGCAATCCTTTACACCATTACAAACAAGAGAATGGTCAATGCACGTTTTGTCAGGGCAGCGGAAGCCACACTTTGTTGCAACTGTTGTTGAAGGACGATAGGGCCTCTTGCTGGTAGGCTTAGCAGTTGACACAATACCTAATGCAAAAGTTGGAGAAATTTCAATATGATTACAGCCAATACTGTAGCCAGTTATTCAAGACATTAAGATTGTGTAGCTTAGCAATATCTAATGTTATAGAAATTGAGTTTTCAAGAGTAATGACAGCTGATGGAAAGTAGCTTCGGGGGAGTAAGAAACCTTGAAAATTTTGTACAAGAAGTGGTTAAAATATGCTGCAAACTAAACATAGTCAATGAACTCGATAGTTCATTAAGTCTCGCAGCTACACCATCTCGTTTACTTTCTATCAAATCAATTGAATCAATTTATAATATTGCGATATTAAATTGTAGTGAAAACAAGCAGGATGAAGTATTCAGCCCATTCCTCTAATTTGTATTGGCCAAAGTTGCTCCGTACGTTTAATTTTCATGAAACTCATTTGACATCTTACAGCTCCAACAGTTCTTTTTCTACCCTATACAAGGCACCTTGCTAGAATCGGAAAGTGATCCTGAACTTCAGCAATATATGACTATAATGTTTGGACAACACTGTCTGTAAAACAACTCATAGACGATTCTCAATCAATCAATCAATCAATCAATCAATCAATCAATCAATCAATCAATCTAAATACTGTAAATTACTGAATAGGCACCCACGACTCAAATAAGCGCCCAGTTTGGGAAAAATATTTCTCATAAACGCCCAGGTCCGAATAAGGACACAGGTCTGAATTACCTCTTAGTATATATTGGATGAGTGAAAAAGAAACAACGCTTTTTCATTTTTCTTTGACTTTCGACCCCACATATATTTACATTCTCTCACAACTAAATACTCTCTGTTGACTTCACTGACTATTCTACTCATTCTGTAATTTCTATTGTGCATTTTGTAGATTATTATGAAGGACGATGAAGATCTATTGATTCATTGATTTGAACATTATACTTCAATCCATTCCATAGAAAGATGATGTATGTTTAAGCATCTCTTCTTCTTTTTCCTAAAAACCGCCCAGGTCCGAATAAACACCCAGTTCGAATAAGCACCCACCCATAAAAACGCTTTATTTAAGCTCCAATCTGCCATTTTAACATTGAGTGATGCTGAGTTCACCGCAAGACTCGTGGGAGTTCCCTGGACAATTAACTTCAACTTAATTTCGTTTTTACTTCATTTTGACTGAATTTTATTTTTCTGCAACATTCATACATGTTAGGGGATTTAATACAATATATATTTGTAAAATTGTTTGTCTTTTTCACTGATGCTAGTTAATTGGTTTATGTAAATAGTCTGTCCGCACTTCATAACTTTACTACAGCACGAAAAAGCGGCAAAAAAGTGTTGACTCTTTTTCGTGCTGTAGTAATGGTTTCTATGTACGTCCTGCAATTTCTCAAACAGTCTAGGAAGGACAGGAATTTGTCAGGAAGCGATCGTAAAATGAAGAAGAAAACACGTACAGTTTATCTCATCAGAATAATCTCCACAGTCATTAACACCATTGCATCGTGAAATCCCAAGTACGCACCGTCGACTGTGTGTACACCGGAATTGATCACTACGACAATGCAACGCTGAAAAATGACGATAACATTATAAACAGAAGACAAATGAGCAATAAACTTCAAAGCCCTCGCCTACCCCCAATATCACTTCATTGTGCATACCTTCAATTCATTAGGAAGGCCGTGGCAGCAACGTAATAGATGCAATAAGAAACAAGTCATAATTTCAAAGCTTAAATACTGTTCCCATTTAACGAAAACTGGCCCCTGTCTATGATGGTTGCCAAGCAACGAGACATTATAGATTCCTTCTATAAACCAGTTATTCTATAGAACGACCTGACTTGTGGCAAATAAGCGAGGCGAAGGTCATAAATGAAATAATAGCAAGGCCATGAAAAACAAATAGCAAAATGCATTATATATATATATATATATATATATATATATATATATATATATATATATATATATATATATATATATATATATGTATGTATATACATGTCCATTTCATTAGAGTTCTAAGGTGATACTCACCACTACATCCGGGTGGCTCGTCTGAGCCATCATCGCAGTCGAGGAAACCATCACAAAATTGACTCTGTGCAATGCACACATTGTTACGACATCGAAACTGGCCAAAAGGACATCGTTTCGGGGTGGTTACTTGCGTTGGTGGAGCGGTCGTATCTGATTAAACACACAATAACATTAGAAAATGATTAACTATTAAAAACACACAACAACATTAGAAAATGCGAAAACCAATAAAAAGACTAACTATTGCAAGAAGTAAACAGAACACATAAAAGTTGACAATTCTGCTATAAGACTAAGCTCATAACATTCAATAACATCACAGCGAATTCACAACTAGCTTTCCTGACTAGGACAAGGAGAAGAAATGTTCATCATGTAGCTTAGATCATTTGAAATGAAAGTATATCGTCACGATGGTGGTGGCAGCGGTGTTGACTATGATGACTGATGGCTGTAATGGTGTCCGTGGCTATGATAGTGTTGGTGGTTTGGTGTGGGTTGAGATGACGATGTCGTTGATGATGATGATGACGGTGAGGGTGTTAAAAGTGGCAATGAAGGTGTCAATGGATGTGATGGTGCAGGTGGTTATGACAATATCGGTGGCTATGGTATGGGTTGTGATGATGATGTCGGTACTGCAGAGACTTCAATAGCAGGTGGCTACCGGCGATTTATCGCTGGCTAGTTCTGCCTAAACTCCATTCTACTCTGACGTAAAATGACGTACAACAGTACACATAATACTAGCGTACTTCCCCAGGACACAGTCCCATACTATTTTTTATCAGCCCCTTACTCTATTATTGAATGCTCTGGTGATGATGATGATAGTGGTGGTGAGGATGACTTCAGTGGATATGCTGGTGTCGGTAGGATGATGATCTGAAGTGTAGCTACTGGGCAGTGTGAGGGTGTGACACCCCTTAGAAGTTCCAAACAGTGACAAACTCGGGGAGAAAACTTCTGTTTTAGATTCATAGACGTGACAGACAGTCTGAATATGTCAGATTGTCCGTCCCAGTCTGTCGACAAATGCAAAATTAATTCGAGCTGCTTTTTGGCTCCATTTGAATTCTTGAAAAAACATTATTTATTCAATTTGCATCGTTTTAATTGAAATCCTCGATTTTTTTTAGATTTATAGGAACTTAGATAAAAATGAAAAATATGGACATAATTTTTTAAACCTTCAAATAACCTGAATATCAATATATACACAGTGGTGTAGAGCAATATTAATAACTAGGGGGGCTCATGCACAATTTTGTGTGTTTCAAAACGAAGCTTTTTAACAATGGGCATTATTCTAGAAGAGGCTATCTCTCAGTTGTAAATCTCTACTCAATGACACTCAGTTGTAAATCTCTACTCAATGACAATGGTGTAACAAAAGACACTTACATGTCGTTTTTTGTACTGAATAAGTGTTTGCTTGGAATAACTAGGGTGCTCGAGTCCACCAAAATAAGAAAAAATGACTAGGGGGCTGAGTATCCCTGAGCCCCCCCCAGCTCTACACCACTGTGTATACCTGGTAATAATGATGTTGGTGGTGATGCTATTTGTGTTGTTGTTGTTGTTGTTGTTGATGATAATGATGATGATGATGATGATGACACCCATCGTGCTGATGCTGGTGGCTAGTCCATGACTGGTGCCTTCCTCAAGCGGTTCCTTTCGCAGAGATTCATACTTAGGACAGATGCTGATTACCTGTATTGAACTGTCCAAAAAGGCCCCTTCAGCGAAAAGCAGGCTCAATGGCTCGCGCTACACATCTGCCCAGCTGCTGTTAGGGGTAACAGAGTGGGTTGAGTGTAGCTAACTCAATCACTCCCTTTTAAACAACTGACAGGCGATCTACTGAACAAAGGGTCAGTCCTAGGCTCTGTCAAGGGCGCGAAGGGAGAAAAGAAGAAGGTGATGGTGGTGGTGATGATGACCATTTAATTCTCTGTACAGGATGAATGTCTAAACCTAAACACTGTTACAAAAATGCGCCCTGACTTACCGTTGAAACAATTCCTTTCGTCTGAACCATCATGGCAATCATTGTCACCGTCGCATACCCATCTCTTGTAAATACAACGCCCGTTGTCGCATTTGAATCGTGATGCATCACAAGTATAGCCTAAAAGGTAGAACTTTTTATTATCATCCCAACAAACTCTTTTATCCATGTCAAGTCTTTATTGCAAATAGCAACAACAACAACGGCAAAAACCATCAGCTTCAATAAGGGGCCATCTATAAAGAACGGGTGGCC
>OLMO02000231.1:22039585-22061269 GCA_900291935.2 Cassiopea xamachana
TTTCCAGAGTTCTAGATGACATACCAATTTAAAGTTGACATACCAATTTTAAGACATAACCGTTGATTTATCGACTTAAGACATAACCGTTAAAGACATAACCAAAAGACTTAATCTAGGACGTTTCGAGACAACATGTCTTATCATCAGCTGTTAATAGAAAGGCAATAGGGGTTTATATAGACAGTTAGAAATGGGAAAAACAAGTGGGAAATCAAGGAAATTTCCTTATATTTTCCCCAACACCCCTACATTTACCACTCCTATTTCAAGAAAAAGTTCCCTGATATTTTCAGTGAAAATTCTGCTCATTTTCCCTGATATTTTTATCACGTCTTTCGACTAATGTAGGGTTTGGAAGAGCCTTGACCCTATTTTGGGCAGTTCAAATTCTTGGTTCCTTAAAACGTGGAACTGCGCTGCAAAATGACAGCACAGAACAGAATGCTATACAAAGGGGAAAAATTGTCAATTGCTACACTCAACTGGATATGTGACCGAGTATAGAAAAAGTCACTGAACCAAAGTGAAATAATGGCAGATTTAAAACTTCGCTGATTTTATTTGATTTCTCGAAAAATCGTTCTTCTTCCCCTGATTTGCCCTGATTGATCAGAAAATTCTCTGACTTACCCCGGATTGCTGTGAGTATCAACAGTATCCGGAGATACGGTCTATGAACACAAGACTGTATACTCATCCACTTTACATAATCCGAAAAATCTTACACTTATGTACGGAAAATGTTCAAGATTTTATGCCATTTCATCTCCAGATAAACCACGTTATCCACTTTTAAAAAAAACTACTTTTCTAAGCTCTGCTTGAGCCCAACGAAGCACTGGCTCTAAATATTACTTGAAATTTGAAAGCCACTGACTTGGAACTCATGCAAAAGCTTAAGAATCTTGAAAATTCGTTATCTCTGTAAATCACCAACTATCTTCTTAACATTTATCATAATTCCTTGCGAGTTTAGCTTAATGGAGTAAATATATAGTTCAAAACATGGATTAGATATAAGCACCTAGATACTAGATCAATATTATCAAGTACGTTTAAGTTAACCTGAAACCGAAGAATAGGCAAGCTTTGCATTGTTTGGCACCAAGGTAGCTTGAAATTTTTTATCTTTAATAGCTAACGAATGTTAAATCAGGGTTGCCAGTAATAGTTCAGGAAATAATTCTATGGTTCTAAAATGGAATGAAATAGAAACACAGCAGAACAGACTTACCACTGCAGGGTATTTGGTTTCCTCTGGAAACATGGCTTTCTTAAAAGCTTGACGTCTATATGAGACTTGAATATCTACTGCACCAGTTGAGCGCTATGTATTGTGAATGTATAACGACGAAAAAATCAAAAGATAAGTGAACAGTTGAAGCTACATCATGAATGTTTGTTTCACTTTGTTATTAAGCAAATTCAAAGTAATGCCTTCTCACATGCGCAAGCGACGAGCAAAAGTCTGAATCAACAAAAAGCGAGGTCATCTTCACGAAAGAACAAAAAATTAGAAGAGTATCAATATCTATTTGATTAGGAAAACTACGAAAGAATAAGATAAAAAGAACATTGAATAACGTAACGATAAAGGATAGAAAAAGGGGTATGTTTTCTATCAAGTAAAACAGGTTAATAGATTAAGGCAGTAGTTCCTAAACAATTTTACTCCTGCACCCCTAAAGGAATTGGCTATTCCAATTGAGCGGCGCGCTCTCTCTCCTCTCCCTCCCTCCCTCCCTCCCTCTCTCTCCCCCTACCTTCCCCCTCCTCTCTCTCTCCCTCTATACTATACAATTGCTAATATGACATAGGACGTATTCTTTACGCCCCCGTATGCAGAGCATCACGGAATCAGTGCATAAAGGAATGGATATGAGGCAGTTGGCAAGGAGCTTTAGTTAATACCGAGGTAGAGTCATCACATTAAAGAGGATGCATCTTCTTATACAACAGAGGTTGCCAGCCAGGGGTGCACGCATCCCCTGGGGGGCAAGACATGGTTCTAAGGGGTGCTAGAATCGTCCGCCTTAATGACAGGACATTGCTGTATTTAGTACTTTCTTGCAGCCTTGACTATGTATATAAAGTAGGGGGGATGCGAGGCCAGAAGGAAATCTCTCTAGGGATGCAGGAGTTAAAAAGATTGGGCACGGCTATTGTAAACGATAAAAGGGATAAAATTCTTACGTTTCTCTGTGACGCGAACATAAACTTGTCTTGCAAATAGAAATCCTCAACGTTGTAAACCAAAGTTCTCGGGTACCAGTACCAAGAATAATATCTCAAAATTGTAGAACTGCCACCTAAGGGAATGAAAATGATGCTAGCATTGGGAAAGATGAAGTTGATGCTGAAATACATGGACAACACAAGACGTTCTATAAGGAGAAGCAATGGAGAAATGTTTGAATTTGTGGGGAGTAAAACAGCTAGACATTTACCGAACTATATAAATCATAATGTTTGCAAAATTTATGTGCAAGGCTCGATTCGTGAAAGTACGACTTCCAGAGTCCAGAAAAAGTCACGGTTGAGAGCCGGAGAAAGGTTTCTTATAATTTATGACAGTTTTAAGGAAGGCTCATTAATTTTATAAAACAATCTGGCTTGAGGAAAATTCTGATGCATGCAAATGAGGTGATCTGGAAAGAAGAGAATGGAGAGATGGCATCGGAAACTTCATATCGATGTTATATAATGAGGAGGGTAATACGTGAAGAAGTGGCTGCAGGGGGAAGCTTTGAATTTTTTTCTGGATTCTGTACGACTTCACTACCGATGTGCGGGGGTCTGAAGATATCCTTGCAGCTCTGATACAAGTCAGCCCTGTTACCAAAGGATTGAATTCTTGTCTATATTTTTTAAAAGAAGATAAGTTTAACGTAGAAGTACTCATAGGTAGATCTATCTAAGAATATCGAAAACAAACTTCGAAAGTCGGCTTTTGAAAGGTTTCGAAAGTAGGCTTTTGAAAGAGCTCTCTCAGCGGTACAAAACAATTTCTACAAGAGAAAATTCACTTGTGGACTCTAAAAGAACGGCAAAAAATTTCGCGCGAAGCAGTACCTATCGCGCGAGGAAGGACCACTGTGATAACTTGCAAGAATACTGGTATATGCTAATTGGCAATTGTTAAAGGCACCATTGCTATTAACGATAATATAAAAAATCCAGAAATTAGTTTATTGCTTTATGTGCAATCACCCAAAAAAAAACGCGTGGCACAACAACGGGGTAGTGTTCACCCAAGTTATAACACAAGTACTCTTAAGTGCCTAATTGCTGTCCTTCCAGCTAATGAATTTTTGAAAATTTTTCCAACCCCCCCCCACTCTGATTAGGACCCCCTGCTTATTAGTTTCTGCGCAAGAATTTTTTGTAACGTGCTCCAAAACAGATGTTTTGAAGAAATCTTCTTGTCTGTTAGCAATATTTTTGTGCTACTGAACATAGAGTGTTTCGTCGCAGTAATGTCTTAGATAAAGGCATATTTCCCACTCCCCCGCTTAATCCGAACCCCCATGCTAATTAATTTCTTCTGATGTTTCCAACCCCCCTGATAATTTGGCACTCAAGAGTACCCAACAAGCCCGCAACGTCTTTATATAACCAATCTCGAAAAAGAAACGGATAACGGAACCTGAAATCATTGGCGATATGCACAGCTCCTTGCCAAAAGTCTAGCACTAAACTTTAAACAGAAGGGTTCATAACAGAATTTTGTACACCACGCCTCTTAGAGTCTTGCAAATTAACTCCAATTCATTCCTCGATATTCCACTGAACACCAAATTAGTGTAATGATATAACAATATTTTGCATTGTAAACAAACACTGACATGCGTTTACAAATATTGCGCAAAATAGAAAAATTTTAAGAAAATATTTCAATAACCTAGCATTCAAAATGGAGGGGAGATGCAGGCTCCAAAAATGTAGACTGGCGTACCACAATTACATCACATGGGACTACAAAAAATAAAATGTGTTGAATAACAAATGCAAAAGAATACCTGGTAAGCGCCTCTCAACAAAAAATGCTCTTGAGTAATCATATGGAGAGATTCCCCTGTAAAAAGAGTACTAGGTGTTAAATAAACTTTAAAAACAAGGCGGCATGGTGCTTTACACTTCACTACTATGGCATTCAGAAATGGTTAAAATGTGACATGAAAGCAATACCATACATTATTACTTTCAAACATCAAGTATAAATGGAAGGAATCAAGCAAAATTAAAACAGAAATATTGCTTAGCAGGGCTAGAAAAAGGGCATTACCACAGGACCACCAATCAGGGGGATATCTAAATATCTGACAATAGAAAAGAGGTACTTTTTTAGATAGCTTGTGTTTGCTTGGCCTCAAAGGGATTATCATGGCAATGAAGGAGCTCTCATTGCAAGCAAAGTAGACTCTTGAGGATAGCAGGTGCTAATTACTGTTATCATTATCACTATTATCAGCAACTTCTGACTGTTCTTTCTGTCTTCAGCTTGAATCACTCCTCCAAATTGTTGCAGGCTGCAAGGCATATCTAGATCAAGGGCATTATACCTGGCGGCATAACTAAGCTGTACGTTTTATCGCTTAAACATTACAAATCTCTGCCTATCTCTCTCCTTGTACCATTACTGGTGACCATCTTCGTCCTGACATTATTCTTTCTACAGCCGACAATGTCCTGTATATTATAGAATTAACTGTGGGGTTTGAAACAAATTTAAACAATAATGCTCATCATAAAGAACTGAAATGTCATCCCCTTCTTACTGATCTTTGCAATGACTACAAACAGCCAAAATCTAGTTATCTCTCCATTAGCTGCCTTGCTATATTTGGAAATTCCTCTGACTCATTTCATAAACTTTGCATGGAAATAGGCATTAACAATGGTGATCTAAACTTCATTATTTCTAAGATATCTACTATAATTATCTGCTCAACATACTAAATATTTTGTATGAGGAATAAGCCGTGGTCTAACCAAGAACTCCTAAGCTATTAATATCTTTGTATTCAGTTGCTAGGTATTGATTTTATATTGACTGTGTTCTTTTTTTTCGTTTTATTTATAAGCCAGCCGAATGCAGATTACTTTGTAGTAAGTGAGATTTGTATTTGTAGAATTAGCAATATATACATGAATGAAGTTTAACAAAAATTGTTATCTTTCTTGATTGTCTTCTTTCCATTGCTCCCCTAGTGGAGCCTAGGATGGACCTTGTGGGTCAGTGGATCACCTGTCATATAGGGGTCTGGTTGGACAGTCTGTCACAGGGGATCAGGATAATAATAATAATCATCATCATCACTGCTATCATCATCACAAAAATCTCATTTAATGATGTGAAAGCCAATGCAAAAGTAATACTTTCAATACTTATAAACACATGCTATACTAATACTTCTGAAGAAATGCTTGCTTCTGGATGGATTAAAAATGCTTGATTGACTACAAAAATGGATGGAATTAGACAGTAGCTTTAAGGTATAACACTGTGAGGTGCTATTCAAATAGTTGGTGGCTTGTGGACTTTAAATATTCCATATAATAAAAAAGCAATTAAGTAATTACTTCCTTATTATATGGAATCCCATGCGCCTTATGCAATAAGTCTTCACATTATGCATGAAACTAGAATTCAAAACAATACAGCTATATGCATTGTATACAATGTGACACTCACCAATAGAAAGTTCTCACATAGTTAGTTTTGTATCGCCAAGAGCGCCCAAAGTTCATTGATACATATAACTAAAAGCAAACATCAAAATCAATTAATATTTAAAAACAGGAAGAAACAAAAAACTAGGAAATCCATGAGTAGGTACCATTGTATCTTGTAAAGAAGCTTCAATATTGCTTATAGCTATAACATACAGCAATATTGATAATTCTTGACAAGATACAAGGGAGCCTACTCATGAATTTCGTAATGTAAGTGTCAACATCAAGTAAAGTACAAACTCATCTCATAATGACAGAAAAAGAACACAGGTGACAAAAACAAAAACATATCTTCATTTCTCTTGCTACTCAGATATTTATACAAGGTAATAATGCTACCAGTCAAAAAATCTGACATAGGCAAGACTGGGTGAGATTAAATGAGATCATCATCATCATCATCATCATCATCATCATCATCATCATCATCATCATCATCATCATCATCATCATCATCATCATCATCATCATCATCATTGTCTAATATCCTTTTTATTCCTTATGGAGTTAAATAGTCTATTAGTCTATTTCACTCTTTTCAGTTGTGAATATTTTCCTCCCCAATATTCCTTTCTCTCATATCCTGTTCCAAACATCGCTTCCATGTCTTTTTTGGTCTTCCCCTTGGCCTAACTCCTTCCATTTCCATTTCTGCTGCTTTACTAATTACATGATCATTATCTCTCCTTCTTACATGACCATACCATCTCAGTCTATTCCTCTTCCATGGGATGCCCAAATGAATTGTAAAATGCTCAGCAACGGCAAGGATGTAAAACCTTACCTTAGACCTTAGTCCATCCTGCGCATTTCTACGCATTGGGCAGTAAGGAAATAAAAACAAAGACCAACCATTTAAATCACAAAATATGCATTAGTTAATAATTTGCCAAAACTATGAATCAACAACAACAATCACATACTACAATAAAATTAAGTCTACTACCTTATTTTGTGGATGATCTTCATCATAAGCCAACAAGTATCTCCAAGAAGTTGGGTGGTATAATATACGTGTTGGTGTGAATGATAATCTTTGTAGGCGAAAAGTTCTGCATCCATCTTCAGATATATAAATGTACTTGTGAAATTTGGCTGTAACAATGTAGTGCTGATTGTTGATTGGGCTTGGGTAATAGTCATCTAGCACAGGTAATGTGCCATTTCTTATAAATTTGGCTGTTATGTTTGTGAATGTCTTTCCATAATCATATGATGCATAAAAATAGCTTGGTCTTGTTCGTACTGGTGTTGGATCTCTCATTAGAATCAAGATAACAGAACTATTTGAGCCTGCCCAGTGAACCTCAGCTACATAATGATTGTCATTGAAGTGGTACTGCAAAGAAGATAAATTAAGTGTGATCATAAGAAATATTCTATTTCCAGCCTCTAGCAAAAAACAACAAGGAATAGACTAAAAATCATATCATTAACATAGATGATTAAATGAGAACACTAAACTACAATGCAGTAATGTGATAGGAGAATATCTTTGACAGCAGGGCCCCCCAACTAGTGGTGTGTATATTTCCTAGGGGTGGTATACAGGGTACCAACCCTAATCATAATTAGCCTTCTAGAAATTTAAATGGCTAACTCTAGATAGCATGAAAATAATTGAGGGCCTATACTAAACAACAATAAGAATAAGAAGAAAATAGCTACTGATCAAAAATTAGAAATCAGCTTTGAATATGAATCTGTGTTTCCCAAAACAAATAGGAGCATTATCTTAATAGATTAAATACTTTGAGGTTTCCTCCTTAAAAACCTTGCTACAATTATAATCTATTGGTGTGATTCATTTTGTTTCCACTTTTTGCTTTTTGTACTAGAATTTTCAATCACTTGGCTTTTAATTTTTGATCTTAATTAGGCTAATTTCTCATGCCATAAGATCATTTCCCATACAAACTATCTATGCAACTGCATCATCTCTAACAAAACAAATACCTTCACAGTGTATGATGAAGCTATAAGATTATGCTCCTTTGAACTTATAAAAATAGGGAAAATCTATCAACTCTAGGGCATGAAAAATCACATGATGTAGAGCTTGCATAACGTATCAACTATTCTCATTATTCATAATTGTTATACAACATCCATCATCTGAAAAGAATAAAAACTATCTCTACATAGAGCTCTTCTTTTGGTGTTTCTTAAAATCTCTGAAATGCCACTTATAAGAAAAGTTACAGCATACCTACTGTCATCCCCACAATTCTTTTTTAAGCAAAGAAAAATTTAACTATTCTATTCTCATGGTATAGGAAATAAACAGTGCTGCTTACAGTACTAATTGCACTAAAAATGATAAAGTAGAATCTTTCCACTTCCGTCTGATTACTTCTACCATGGAATTGTCAACAACATCGTTCATGATTACACATGTACCTGAACTCTTTATTTTCTATTCTACTTTCTTATATCTCCTGTAGAGAGCCATTTAAGTTACAGAATAGGAGATTGGTGTGTTTTCATAGATAGACGTAGTGTGTTCTGCGGGTTCTGGCAGGTATGTAAATTGAATATTTATGACACACATCTTATCAAACTTATTTAAGTGGATCAAAAAGGTAAAAAACTCTGTGTGGAGCCTATAGAGATAGGAATGCGTTGAGCCACTAAAAAAGCTCTTGGACTAGGGCTAAATAGGCCTTCTATATACCAACACGCAAAAAGCTTCGAATGCGCTAGAGGAAAAATGGAATACAGAGAACAGAAAATTGAATGTGGGACTTTCAAGGGACAACATAACCTACAACATAACTTTCTTTCGAGCTTATAAAGCTATAACTCTAAGAATTGCGTCATTATCCCTACATCATGTGATGGGATAGACAAGAGGAATAAATAAAAACAAAAAATCGAAGGTATAGTTTTATCAAAACTCTTCGATTAGACATGGTAAATAGATGGACAAAAACGCTAAGACATACGAAATTCGTAGTTGGTGCACCACCACTGGCAGATCTTTTGGCTCGCTTGCGAGCTTCTTCGAAAGCCATTTTGGCCGTTTTCAATTCCGCGTTAGGCCGCCCTGTCATCTCATCTAGTGCATCAATTGTAAATGTATTCTTGCGATATTCAGAAGGCTGTGAAGCTCCCGAAAATCTCAAGGTTTTGCCAACATCTTTCCAAATCTTGCAGCTACAAAACTGCACTATAATTCCAGCCAATACTAATGTTTTTAACATGGCCATTGCTGACAACTTCCTTTTGCGTAGAACTCCTGGCCTGAATTGTTCGCAGCGATGTCGCATTTACATAACGACGGCAATCAGTGGGGGGAGGGGCTGGGCTGAATAAGTGTACTAGGGGGGAGGTTGTATAAACGGCATCTTTCGCTGCTGAGCTTTTGTGACAATACACACATTTTTATAAAAGTATAAAGTTTATCTGAAATTAAAGTATACTTTAAGAATACTGCAAGGCTCAAGCATCATCAAGACTTAGAATTTTTTTGCATTTGAGTGGGAGCACTGTTTATTAACGTTTGCACTATGGGTACAGTATTAATTATTATGTTCCTCTTCTGATTTGCTGTATTATGAAGTAAGATATAGACAAATACTTAAATTCATTCCTTTCATTTTCCAAAGAAGTTACACTTTTCAAACTTATGGATAATGTAAGAATAATCCTAGGGTCAAAAACCTGGAAAATTTGATAGGAATATTGCGGTTTTTTATAAAGAAGGGTGAGTGATGCAACTAGCAGGCTATTTTTATGCTACCAATTCGTTAGAGTAATTAACCTAAAATACCAACCTCATAGCAGCCATATTAGCTTTTGCTGAAATTCATATATGTTCAGGAATTAGTGCGACATTTAAGTGCAAGAAGCACCATTCCAGGGGGAGATTTCCAGTGAGCTCAGGGGGGCGGAGACCATTTGTTTAAATTTGTAGTTCATTGTATCTACTCCACAAAATTTCAGCATTGATCTTATCTTGCTTTTCAAAGTGCAATGACTTTGCTTCCAATATTCTGTATTGCATCGCTATAATGAGTTACCTCACTGCTACATGGCTATTGAGATCTTTCCAATTATATGAATACATTCTTCTTTAGAGGCATTAGCAGGGACGAGGCTACTGGTGGGTGCAAAGTAGTGGCACAAGGGGGCCTCCATCAGTGGCCTAATTCGGTATAGAAATCTTGAACATAGTAAACATGACATAGTAGGGTAATGAAATAAACTTCTGCAAAAGAAACTCTTGTTGCACGTTCAGAGCACAAGCTACCACAGCAGCAACAACAAAAGCTTGTCATCCCAAGCTGAGTCACCAGCCACTCCAGTTTACTAATTTTCAGGAAGGACTTCTTGCGTGAGTCCCCAAGCTAATAAATGTTCATCACAACCTCCACTAAGCTCTTTTTGGTCCGTTCAGAGCCTAGGAAAGAGTGGTTTTATAAACTAATGGTGGTCTTGAAAACTCAAACTCTGTATTTCCTCTAAAAAGCGTCCTGGGTGTTTTGTAGCGCTTCGACAGTTTGGGAGGGGGTGTTTTTTTGAGATGATACGGCAGTACTCTTTGAAAAAGGACTTAAAAATTCATATGAAATTTATAATGTGATATTCAAGGTTCATCAAGACTTTAATAATTTGTTTATAAACGAAAAAGTAAAAACACAGTTATCTGTAGGAATGTCATTATTCTGTTATATTCTTGTTCTGTTCTTGTTTTACTTTGTTTGTACCATTAATTAGTATATCAACAAAGATTTTAATGTTTTCGAGTTTTCTTTCCGGTTTAGAAACAAATGATAAAACTTCATCCTTGCCTTTGTTGCAATTAATTGTTTGAAGAAATATTGAATTCATCTAGCGTTTTACTCTCTAAGCTGCAAATAGATATTCCTACAAAACTTTTGCCAAGACTGAAAAATGTTTAAAGCTTGTCGCACAACAAAATCTGCACATCTGCGTTGTGATGCTCATAGAGTCTAGTAGATTTGGCAGGAGTCAATGGAAAAATGAACAAAAACTACAGAGCAAATACAACTTAAGTGCATTTTTGGGGGTAATGCCCCCTGCCTCCAATGTCTATGGGCCTGTCCCCTCTCTTCTCCGCTGTTGTTCGCATCGTTGCTAACCCCTTCCTCTCCCAAGGTGCCAACGTCCTTTATGGGCGAATCATTATGTGCTCCATTCGCTTTCTCTAAAAGCAGATTTATCACCTACTCTAAATCCATGCCCTACCTCATATTATAGATAAGAGATATAACTCTACGAAGAAATTCGGGGGCTGGAAACTTTCAGACCTCTAGAAATATGTGCTGAAAGTGCAATCTTCTCTGGGCTAAATGGCGATAGTTGCTCTTAACATTATCACAAACTGGGTATATACTCCTTATCGGGGGAGTTGTAGGAGGTTTGGAAAAACTCTAAAATCTCCAAATTATTTTTGCAAAACCCGAAGAACTTCTAAAATGTTCTGGAAAAGCAAAACAAGTCGCCTTTTAGTCATTTGAAACTGGAATTACAAGAAACTTATAATAAGCTAGTAGTTATGAAAACTACGAACCATCAATCCCCACTAACCCCCTCATAATAACCAGGCAGTGTTGGCAGTTGCTTCCTGAAACTGACAATTAAGTCCTAGTAATGATTAAGTTATATCGTTGGTCGTATAATTTCTGAAGTAATTTGTAAATGTAATCGAAACGTAGTTTGTTGAGGATACAAGATTTTCCCAATAGTTTGGCATTCAACTGAGGCTAGAGTGCAAATCTAAAAAAATATTCCTGGAGGCAAGCCCCCAGGCCCCGATTTTACTTCTAGAGGGATAACGTCATTCTAGGGTCACACAGCGACGGAAAATTTATTGGCAGGCAAAACCTCACTCACATTCTGTTTTTCAACTTGAAAGCTCTGAACTTTTAGCCTGCTAGGAATTACTTTGCCCTTCTAAGAAAAATTCTGCGCTGCTGAGGAACAATTGTACCCTACCAAGATTTCAATAAAACGCTTATGCTTGCCCTTTGAAATTCAGTGTTGGGGAAGATTCATGTCTCATACCCACCATAACTTTTACACTGCTGTCTTAGCTTCATTTCTGCAGGCTTTTGGTTTATTAAATCAGCAGAGCCATGTATAACGCTGTTATTTACAGAAAATTGCACGACGACTACGTTGGTGCTTGCTTGAAGATCGGTAAGAAGCATTGGAAGTTGTCCCTGATCTTCAACGACCTTCAAGGTACTGTTAAAATAGCAGAAATGTTGGAAATACAGAACTGGCAGGTCCCACGTTGTCAGTTTGTTTACAACATTGAAAGTCCCGCCATATCTTAAACGCTTTGTCTATTGCTCGATCAGAATTCATATTCTCCCAAATGAGCTCGTGTTTGATTGACAGATCTATGGTAACAACGCGCGCGTCATAGGCATTCTGGCGCGCAACTTTTTTTGTAATTTTGAAATTTGTTATTCGAGTGAAAAGTTTTCAAGGGATTTTTCCTTCTTTATTTTGATGACTTTGTGGACAAATCGCTGATGGCCTTAAGTACTGCGTTAGAAAAAGTGTGCAGAAATTCTCTAACGCGTAACAAGTTGACATGCTGATTTCCATTGCTGATATACACCGATGATCTTCTGAAGCGAATTATTGAGGAAGACGAGTTGATTCTAAAAAGTTGTTTATGGAAGTAACGAAATTGTGATCTGCTTAATTATTTGTTCCAGAGAAGAAGATATATAACGATTTATAATCTAATACATGGAAAGCATCCTATGAACGTTCAGGTTATAGGTAAGTACATTTAAGCGATCTACTAGAAATGCGCTACCGATGTGAAGAGTGGCATTAGGCCAACGGGGTGTACACGCTTCCCGTTCATTTGGTTTCACAACACGGTATTCTCGTGACTTTTACATGAGTTGATTAGCATCTAAGTAATCCAAATAATTCAAAACAGTCAACTCCCTGTCAAGACAAGAAAGTTATGCTGTGTTCAAGCGACAAGGGTCAAAACAGATAAAATAATGGCCAATACTTTTGTATATAAAATAATGAGCACTTGTATTTTGCCGCGCTTTCGATTTACCTGTGAAGGGCGGCGATACTTAAATTGAATATTTATAGCGTCCCATTGTACTCAACTCTTTTCAATTGCCTCAAACTAAATAATAACTAGATGCCAGAGTATGAAGAGATTGCACCAGCTTTATTAGGTCTACTTCCTAGTTTACTGGAATGTATACTCTTTTGCCTTTCCTGGATCTCAGACACCGCCATCTTGAAAGTGAATTGAAAATCGAGACGCATCTTGCCGAAGCCATGACGGCGATTTCCTGTTGTCATTGAAAATACGGAAATAAATTGCCATGTGCTTCGCCTGCCTCCCAGCATTCAATCCCCTTTTACCATATCCATTCTGTTGGTATATTTGTTGTAGATGTTAAGACATTGTTAGAGCGATTGCATTCTAGAACGAGGAGAAAAAAACCAGACAGCAGCGAGTGGCAATCAATTTTTGTCTTTTGACGACATAGCACTCCCATCATAAGCAGTAGAAAATATACAAGGCGCTTAACTGTTAGCTTGGTTCTGTATTCATTACATAGTACATGAAGAAGGATCTGTGTACTATGCTCAATATCGCCAAATATTCCACTAATGACTGGCTGACTTTCGTGTTGAGCAAGGAAATGAATGAAAATGAGGGTACAACAGAAATAATAATTAACTGGTTTAATAAAAGATAAAAAATGATAGATTTTGCTTAATTTTTTGCATATCAAACTATTACACCTTACAGAAAAAGCTCAGAATGTTCTGTGAGCCTCTACATAATATTTAGGCAGTTGTCTTTATTGAGCTGAACATCACTCTGTCAATGACAGAAAAGCTGCATTGACTACATAAAGCAAAAAATGCCTATTACTAGAAATATATGCAGAAAATTCTACACTGCATGTAATACTACATATCAAACATCCCAGCTGGTAATAGGATAATGCAAAGTAAAAAGGAAACATTTCAGATGTTCCACCATAGGCTTTCTAATTGAATAGAATAGCAATAATGGAGAGTTTGTCAGTAAAACACTATGAATTGAAGAAATAAGGAATTTAATCCCAGCGTGTACAGTTATCTAGGAAACTGTGAAACACATAATAACTATAAGAGTACAAACTCCTGTCTACACAGAAGTATAAGTATTTTCAAGGTCAGTGGGTTATTGACATATATGTTGATGCAAGCTAGATATCAATAATCCCTAGTTGGGGGTAGTAGGTGGAACCACTCATCTCAAGGATTAATGGGAAGTCTTTCATCTCACACTGTTAGTTTGAAGTAGGGCCTGGAATACTAGCTATGTATATCATTATCACAATTGATACCACCATAACCTTGATGAAATATGTTGTTGTCCATAATGATATTCAACTCAGCGTAGATAATATTGTTGCATAGGAAATGCCCTTGTCAAATGCCATTTAGAATTTATAATAAGTGCTAATGAATTTCCAGATCAACTGATTGGCTTAGCTTTGTATTTATTTCATACTCGGATCACCTGCTAGAATTTCTCCCTTTAGTGGTTGTATGCTTTGCCAACTGTTTTCACCTCTATTTCAATGTATGAATCTACTCTGTGGAAATAAAATGATTTATGAGTAACACACGAACCATGTAATCCTACAATTTAAAAAATTTTGAAATCTGTTCCCCTTATTAACACAAGTTGTGGTTTATTTGTTTCTACAGGCAGGAAAACCAGTCACCAAAAGCTGTTGCTTTTCTCAGAAGTGATGTTGTGGACAACAAACAGAGAAGAGCAATCCTAATCTTTTTCCTCAGTGATGGCCACTAGTGAACAGATGCAGCCTGACTCCTCTGTGCAAGAAACAGCTTATGATTACTATGTTCGCAAAATACCAACTACATTTAGGGAACCAGCAACTGCACCCTTGAGAAAGCTGAGCATTGATTTAATAAAAACATACAAACATATCAATGAGGTATGACACTTGCATATGGTTCCATCAACCAGTGGTGAAATTTTTGGGTGGTCTTCTTTTCTTTCAACTCAATTATAACACTTTTAATTGGTTTTTACCATGCATGGGCAACGTATCACCTGCAGGCCAAATCTGGCCAGTGAAGAGTTATATTCCAGCCCATTAAGAACTTTTTATGCCCTCTCTTGTGAATTGATGACTTTTTGAAAAGTTTTTGAAATTTGGGTGTTTGTGATAAGAGGTTACTCCAAGCCTAACAAGCACCATGTAGAGTGTTTTTACAAGATTTACAAGTGTATCCTCTGCAATATGGTTGAATTTTATCAGCTACCTGTGCTGGGCTGCCATTCCCACAATTTAGGGAATCTGCACATAACCTGAGAGTCTTGTATTCTAAGATAATGGTATGAATGCTTTCAAAAAGAACACTGCCACAGAATAAGGATTACACAAAAGGCTAACTCTGGCTATTTTTGTAGTCATGCATGTAAGGTAGGCTCAAATGTCAAAACGATGTTAAATAAACCAGAAAATAGTTGGGCGGGAAGGCTTACTACGAGAATAGCAATATTGAATGCCCGCGAAACGCGGGTATGCCTTTTCCCTCACCAAAACCATCTTCAAAGCAGTGTCGGAAAAAGAGTAAGTGGTTGTTGATTGAATTGTAGAACTAAGAGTTCTTTTATAGTTCGTACTTCAACGCATACATAGTAAGGGGGTTTCCCAGCTGCTGACAATGTTATCATGGACAGCCACATTTTGTGGGCAAAAGCTAACTCAATTGACTTTGAAATGAACATGGATAGCCTCAGTAAAAATATTATTTGGAAAAAGATGAATAGATTATAAGACCTAGCCTAAATTAGTAAAAATATACACAAATTCCATACACAGACATGAACAGAAGACGTAACATGAACATTCATGCTACGTCTTCTGTTCATGTCTGTGTATGGAATTTGTGAATATTTAACATCAACATGGCAATCTTAATTACCAAGGTACTCAAGAAATGTCATAATCTGTGACTGACAATATAAAATAATTGCCATAATCAGTTACTGACAGTATAAAGGCTGTTCACAAGTAAAATCCACCCTTTCCTGCAGAAAGTTGTATATGGCCTAACAGGGTAGCCCCCTCTTGCTCCCATTGGTGAAGGGAAGGGATAATCTGTCACAATACCCCAGATACTGAGATTATATGCAATAAACCTCAATTAGTAAAGAGCAATGAGATTAAATGGATAAGCCTTGTATTTATCTCATCTCTGATGTCATTTTTGTATATAACTAGTAATTTGAGCAATTTTCATACATCATTTACATAGTATGCATGCCTGAAGTTTTGAAAACTTTAAACCATCCCCATTTTGTGTAACAATATGCTTATTTTGATGACATATGTACACAAAATATGCTTTTGCTAGCCTCCCTTTTGGGCATATTCACTTTATGAATGGCTGCTTCATCAAGCTAAGGATGAGTCTTTAGCACTTTCTCATGATTTGTCAAGGCTATGTACACAAACAACAATAAAACACTATAGAAAAGTGACCATCAGGACAGTTTTGTGCTAGCAATACTCTTCCAAATGTTATGTAGATGTTAAGTTGCTATTATCAAATAAAGCATTCAATTAGTAATTAATTTGACCCATACAGAAGATTTCAGTTAATTGATTACCTGTTGTGTCCCGTAAACATCAAGCTTCTGTTAAACACCTGTAAACATTTTGCCTTCTTCTTTTGTTTATTTGAAACACTGAAGTCTTTCATCTACATAAGGAAAAATGAGATACTGTTTATGTTCAACAAAATTGTACTATCCAAGAAGTTATGTGCTTTGACTTACATGTTTATCCTATTGAAATCACAGAGAAATCAGTGACTTTACATCAAATTGGTGAGCTATTCAAAAGTGCAATGTGAGCAAAAGAGATTGGTGGATTTTTGTATGATAGTGGGAAAATATTAATGCTTACCATGTGCCCCTCCCCCTCTCTGGCATCTCTGCATGTAGTTTTTTTAGGATATATTATTCAGGCACAATTGTATAGATGGAGAAAATTTAAGTTTGCTGTATGTTTCATTTTAGTCAAAGATTTTTCTTATTATTTAGTGAATTGTTGTTTTGAACTCACAGTGTGGTAAATAGTGCTATTTCTATGACATACAAATTTATGGCAAAGTGGCCCACTTCTAGGTTTATTATTCACAAAAGAAGCGAAGAGCTGAAAAGGAAAGAGCAGAAGAGGGGCGAACAAAAAAGGAGCGTAGACTGTATAATGATGGCTATGATGATGAAAATTATGATTATGTAATTCGAAGTGGAGAAAAGTTCCTTGATCGATATGAAATTGATACATTAATTGGAAAAGGATCCTTTGGACAGGTTGGTTCATTGAATTTAGGGAGCTAGTAATAAAATTGGTATGAACTGAAGTTTCATGTGTTGTTTCGAATATTGAAAATAATGAGGATCTTAAGTAGAAAAATATACATAGAGTGCAAATGAATGTGTAGCATCAATGTGTACAATTCCTTGTTGTATTGGAAAGATGGCACTACAAGTCGTATCAAATTGCATCCTTAGTATCAGGCTAAAGTCAACACAACCCCCAGTCATACATCCTTAAACTTTATACCCTCTTGGACATCACAGCCATACTCACTAGGCAACATTTCCTAATACATATTGGAGGTGTAATATGTGGCTGAGGATATGATTGGGTGTAGGGCCTAGGGAGTAAATTAGATTAGGTCTTACTTACAACCATGTTCATCTTGTCAGCAATATACCAGAGCTTGAATCACTACTTCAATGTTTGTATCTGTGCACACATTAAAATGTGCATGTATTTATATGGTGTTAGTGTGGCTTAATAGTATATTGTTAGGAAAAAAGCAAAAAAAGTTCCATTAATTAATAAGTAATAAATACAATAATTCTTAATTATTACATTTGAAGAGTTTTAGCTTTATCTTCACACTAGGAATAACATGGTGTGTTTTCTCTTGCACAATTACAGGTTGTCAAAGCATATGATTATCAAGAGAAAGAAGAAGTTGCTATTAAGATAATAAAGAATAAGAAACCATTTCTTAACCAAGCCCAAATTGAAGTGCAGCTCCTAGAGCTCATGAACTCCCATGATCCAGAATGTAAATTTTATATAGGTAAGCATTGTTTATCCAATTTTCTGTATGCTACTGCATTTTGAAGAAATTAGCAAGCAGATGGTCAGAGGTATTGTCCTTGAGGGGCACCACCTTTCTGCTCCCTCATTTGGAAGACTAGACTTTTGTATTTTACATAGGTACTGAGAGAGTCAATAATCCTGGAAGGGGCAAATCATGCTAGCATTTTCATTTAGAGGCATTGTCCTACAGCTGTATACCTGGACATTAAGATATTAGCGTTTTCTCTTCTGTCATATATAAGGACACACAATTTTCTTTACAAAGTGTGTTTTAGCCCATCATTGATACTGAACTCTTGAAGATTTTCTTGGCTAGAGGTTTCTGCTTTTTGTTGTTTTATATATGCACATTCAAGGAAAGTGTAGAAAGCGGTATGTGCACCAGAAGTAGTGAAAAATATTAGTCAAAAGCAAAAGATAAGCTGTTGAAGAAAGTGAACATAATTTATATATATATATATATATATATATATATATATATATATATATATATATATATATATATATATATATAGATATATATATATATATATGTATATATATATAGAACAATTAAAAAATACACTTGTCTTCTGAGTAAACATTTTGATTAAAATGTTCATAAGCACTGATGATTTAATTAAATTGTTTACTCATAAGGCAAGTGTATTTTTGGATTGTTCTATACTTTCTGTAATATATATATATATATATATATATATATATATATATATATATATATATATATATATATATATATATATATATATATATATATATATATATATATATATATATATATATATATATATATATATATATATATATATATATATATATATATATATATATATATATATGTATATATATGTATATATCTATATATATATATATATATATTATGTATATTATTTTAGTAGGCAGTGGCTGTCAGAGAGAGCTACTCACAAGTGGGCTACCACAACATAAAATTTGTGCCCCCGCAAGGATTCGAACTTGGGTGGAATGGCCAGAGAATCACTGACTATCCTACTGCACCACAGAGGCTCAATAGAATAGTCAGCATTTACTAAGGTCATTCTTAGCCTTCACCACAACCAGGGCAATATTTATTCTGTTTCAGCATATTGCATTTGTCAGAGCCAAGCATAATTACATTTTTCAGTAGGCATTTTTCAGTAAATGTCTGTACAAGCATGAGTAATTGCACTGTTATGTGTATATGATTATGTGTATATGAACCTTTTGGCTTTCTTAGGTTTCAAGAATCCAGTATTTATCTTTATTAACTTTTTAGCAGCCTAGTGTTTTTTCTTGTAAACCATTGTCTTACAGATAAAGTTCTTTTTGAAAGTATTTAGTGTTTTGATGTCTGAACACACATGGAAAACTATACTGAATTTTTGCATGTGGGCTTATTCCAGTGGGTGGAATTAAAAATATTCTTGTAGTTGGTCATTTTCCAGTTCAAATCTTTCTTCCAATTAGTTAATTTTTGGTGCTACAAATAGAAGGAATATGATGTTTTTAAAGGGCATATAATTTTTAGTTAACTAAGGGCTGGTTTTTCTTTTGTAACTCTATAAAACACTAANNNNATGAGTTTCAAATAGCTAATGACGCATTCTTGGGTTGGGATTATCCGAGGAGGGCTTATTGCTTGGCGCATTGGGCCAGTAGTTTCCTACAATGCTCTTATCCGGTAAACAATGCTCTTGACATTTTTGTGAAGCTCACGCTACACTTTTGAGTTATATCCAATGCTCTTTTACAAATCAGGCACAATATATCTTAGCACGGATTATCTTATCATTGTGGACCTTTAGTTAAAGCCAAAGAGATGCAAAACAAAAACACTTGAATCTACCTGATTATTTTTTCAACAGGAGGCCTCTTTACCAGTAACGTTTGTGTGTATGCTGCAGGTTATAACTCATCACAGAAATACTGACGTGGATATTGCGTGCCTTCTTTCTAGGTTTCTTCTACTTCTATGATACTTTGCCAAGTTATTTAATTTTTTGTGTAGCAACATGTTTCTCAGCTCATGAGTTTCAGCGCTCTCTGCTTGTATTCTACTCCATTCCGGGTTGCGTCCCGTTTAGCACATCGCGTGCTGGTGCTGGTGATCCTGTCCAGGCTGGTCGCAATTTTTCATTGGCCTCTGTTTCAGTTCCAACCTGCTGTTTGTTCATCATGGCGGCGGCTGCTGTAACCATGCTGAAACATAGGAAACATTTCTTTTTTACAAAGTTTAATTTGCTCAGTACCGAGAATTTTCTGTCGTTTTGGCCCTTATTTACGATGCTTTAGTGAAACGCTCATATCATATCAGTGGATGAGATAGATGCCAGTTTAGGGCTAAATGTGGTCTTGCGTGTCTTTTGAACAGTCAAAACTCTCAATGATCGGTCTTTTCTTACTTCCACTCATGCGCTAAATAAAGGAGTTTTTACCAGGGTTAGCGCAAGGCGTTAGCAGGGTACGAGAACAATTAGAGTAGCTACAAGAGTAGAATCCTGCTAGGAGGCTAGCATGCTCCGACGGGAGTTATAGTTCCCCTCTTGGGCAAACTCTAGTTTTTGTGGTGGTTTTGTAGAACAGGGCCCTATTCTTCATCTTCCATTTCACTGTACAGTGACGTAACCGACGTAGGCTGAGGTTGGGATAGCTCCTTTTTTTATGATCCCCTAGACCAGGGGTCGGGAACCTTTTTGGCTCAGAGAGCCTTCAAAGCCTGATATTTAAAAATTGAGTTCCACGAGAGCCATACAATTGGGCATTGGTGTNTCGCATGGGAGCATAAATGTTCCAAGTCATCACTAACTTGGCCAATCGAGCAATTAGACAACTGAATACAACACCAGTGGAAACCTTGGAAGGCCTCACTGGGTGTATTTGCTGTTTTGCAATACTTTGAAGAAAGTCTGCTGAGATTCGTCTGCGAGTGAGAGAGCCAGATCCAGTCTTTCAAGGAGCCACACCTGGCTCGCGAGCCATAGGTTCCCGACCACTGCCCTAGACCTTGAGGCCCTAGGCAATTTGCCCCCCTGTCGGCGGTCTTTGTGGTTGTTTCTCCATGTATTGTCGCATGAAATACGATCTAAAACCACAAGCCGCAAATAGCAAATAATGGGCTAAGATTTGAATGTTTTAATTTTTTTAAGTACTTGTAAATCAGGGTTGTTGATACTTCTTAAACTTCTTAAAAACTCCTTAGATTTGATCTATGTTTGTCAGGTCGCTTAAAAACTCCTTTATATTTGTGCATTTTGCGAAAACTCCGTAAAATATCCTTATTTCTTCTCAATTCTTGGAAGAGAGGGTTTTCAAAGGTAGATTTATTAAGGAAATGGTTTGCTTTTTGTCGTGGAAATGCTCAAAAAATGCTACTTTGAAATCATTTTGTGGTCCTTAAAAACTCTTAACATTGTCCTTAACTTTCATCTACTCCCCACAACACTAGCCCTGCAAATGCACCGTTGTCGTAAAGCCGCTGGGAAGGAAGATCTAAACTTCTTTGTTCCCTGGGAAGGAAGATCAAAATATCGTTGTTCGCTGGGAAGGAAGATCAAAACTTCTTTGTCCGCTGGGAAGGAAGATCAAAACTTCTTTGTCCGTTGGGAAGGAAGATCAAAATTTCTTTGTCCGCTGGGAAGGAAGATCTAAACTTCTTTGTCCGCTGGGAAGGAAGATCAAGACTTCTTTGTCCGTTGGGAAGGAAGAGCAATGCTCCATACTAACTAAGACAAAATAACTCTGAAGACTCCAAAGGTATTCTTAGTAC
>OLMO02000231.1:22061369-22084923 GCA_900291935.2 Cassiopea xamachana
CTACTATGCAACCCTAAACGAAGTGCGATAAAAATCGTCGATTTTGGGAGTTCCTGTCAACTTGGCCATACGGTAAGATACTTTTAGTTTTGTTCTTCAATTACTTCCTGTGTATGTACAATGTCTATTTACAGTTGCAACCCGGATTTCTCTTGGTCTAAGCTGGAAGATTCACAGATTTTTTGTGATGTCAGTTGCTTTATTAAATGCCAGCCTGTTAAGAAGATCGTTATGTACACTTTTCTATAAGGAAATGGTTTTTAAGAGAGTAGTAACCGGCTCCTCAAAAAGTTAGGAAAGTTCAGTATCGGATTTTTGAGGCTTTAGAAAGTTGTTTATGTGATCTTGGCAAAGCTCTAACAGTTTAACTTCTGTTATTTACTAAGGTTTATCATCAGTTCAAGTGTACATGGAGTTTTTTCAGTTTCCATTAATGTGCATGCGTAAAACATTGGCACTGAAGTTTTTTTGCTAAGAATATCGTAAGAAAGCTTTGATACTGGAATTGTGAAAAAGTTAAGAAAGTTTCAGTACTGGGCGAAAAAAGTTATCTTATACAAAGAGCGTGTGAATGGCCAACTGAAATGTTTTGGAGAAATCCTGTTACTAGGATCTTTCTTTTGCAACGTAAAGTTGAATTGTGTAATGTCCCAGCAGTTGATTGGTTAGAAAGTAGACTAGCCTCACATTACACTTTTATTTATATAAGAAAAAAGTTTATGAGAAAATGAGGCTCAAATCGCCGAAATCTTAAGCAAATCTTAAGAAAATCACGTGGCTCAATTTCCAAAATTAAGTGTTTGTATTGGCCGAAAATCGATTTCATCATTATTACTTTCAAAATTTTAAAGGTGGAATTCAAATTCAAGTATACAAGATTAACAATGAAANAATGTAGTCCATTTTTACCAGTTTATTTCACTTAAAAGTTAAGAAAAATATAAGGAAATCTCAGGCTTAATTTCGGGAAAAGTTAAGAAAATTGAGGCTCATGCAAAAAGATGGTTTTCCTATAAGAAAGATACGTGTTATTGTGTGGACTTGGCAGTGTGCTCTTGTGCCTTAGAAGTTCCATCTGAAATGGTGTTATTTATAGTGTCAAGTGGCGTGAGATTTAATTTACAGTTTAAATTTCATAAGTTTTTCCTTAGATTATTTAACTTTGTCGTGTTTTGCTACAACAAGTATAGGCATAGGCCCAGACCAGGAAACCTTTGTTAGTATTAGCCAATCACAGGCCAGGAAAATTACATCATTTAACTGTTTTTATTTTTCATTGTGAAGTGCATAATAGATTCATGACGTGTAGTATGGGACAAAAATAACTACTGCAATTATTTTACGTTACTGTCGCATTAATAGCCGCACTATTGGAAATAATGTTGGTTTATTAAACCAGAGAGTATTCTGAAGTTTCTTTGTCACATAGCCCTTTGATTTTTACAAATAGATGCTCTAGAAGAGATTGGCCTAAATTCTTAGGCTACAGAGTTTGTAGCCACTCGGTTCTTTTTTTCTTGGTTTCATGACCACAAAGGATGAACTTGTTTCATCAAGTGACCAGTTCCAACCTTATGGGCTATTAACTGTCGTCTGATTTTTGGAGATTTCGCCTGATTTTGGAAGACGTCGTCTGATTTTTCATATATTCATAGTAGGGTTGTGAAAATTCGCTGTTTCCCAAGAGGTTTTTCCAGAATCTGTTGTTGTATAAATCACGTTCCCTTTCGCATATAGAAGTCGTGAAGAGGCGTGTACAGGCTAGTTTCCTTGTTTAAAATAAATTCATAGCGTGATGATGCTTAAACATCAGCGAAGAGTAGGAAGCGCCAAGCTAGAATTTGTACACATCCGATGAAAAGCGTAGGGAAATTTTGCGTGCAATGCAATAGTGATATGATGGCTTCCCATTTAATACTCGCAGGCCTCCTGTTTTTAGGTTTTCTATTTAAAACAGTTTGGCGTTGCAAAAATGATAAGTATGTGGTATCTTTTTGGAAACGGTTTGACAACCATAATTGCTGATTTAACGCATTTGTCTGATTGCATTCATTGTCTGTCGTATGACGCATGCCTTGCCCCGAAAAGTCGTTTTTACTTTTCCTTAAATTTATCAATAGTTTTTATTATGAATAAGTGCTCGAAGAGCTATCATCCTCTATCTTTTGAAATCCCGAGCCGTGGAAATCAAATGTGGCTTTCGCTTTCAGATAGTCTGGTGGATTTCTATAGCTCTAGAAGGGATATGAATTTTAGCTTTTAGACGAAGGATATTTCACTAATAACACGATGTATAATGCAGATTTACTTACAATGGTTTTCCTCGCTGCAGTATTGCCTTCATTCTTGTATGGTAGCGTCACTTTTCGAGACCATTCTGTTTTCACACCAAGACAACTCTCCACATCAATGGCCTACAACGGTCTTTGATTTGCTCAGGCCATCTAGTCTATTCGTGTCTTGCCTGTGGCTGAACAAAAACTTTCATTTGTCGTTGAATGCAAGTTTGTAGCACGCCCGGACGTGTCTCATTCACATCGCTTATAGTGGTAAACTGCTCTCCCCAAAATCCAGCAGAAACATAGATGTCTTACAGTAGATGTGACGTAGCACTCAACGATGCCCTGACCAGTTACTAGTATTGCTGTTGAGTACACTAGATAAAAAACAATCATTATGCGTACAAGTTTGACAACTTCTTTCTCAAAAACAGAATTCAATTACTTGTTTACCATTGATGATATTGTGATATTTCCACCGATGCTTGTGTGACAGATTTGTATGCATCCTCTCAGGTGCCAAATAAACGTCCCCCCGCCCCCCTCATTTCATTTCCTTTCCTTGTTAATACTATTTACCCCCAATTTTCATGCAATATAGCGTACTGCTGTATATATTTTAGTTTTGTGCTTTATGGCAACCTGTTTTTGTTCTTTCCGTCCTTGTATAATCATTTAAAGCCTTTTCTCAAATCCCAACCCCCCGTTAATTAAATTTCGGAATGTTGTCCAACCCCCTGTCTATTAGGACCCCCCCGTTTATTTGGCACTTGAGAGTAGTACCCACCCTGAATATTTGTTTCCCCATTCTTTTGCCTCTGTTTCATTGGGCTCGTTTGTCAGTCGACCAAGGAACGCGTATACACGTTTTTTTATAAGAAAAAAGTTTATAAGAAAATGAGGCTCAAATGCTCAAAACCTTAGGAAAATCGTAATAAAATCACGAGGCTCAATTTCCACAATTTAGTGTTTTTATTGGCCAAAAGTCAATATTTCGTTGTTATTGCATTCAAGATGTTAAAGATGAAATTCAAATTCAATAACGAAATTCCAAACCATTTTGGCCAGTTTATTTTAGTGAAAGTTAAGAGAAATTTAAGAAAATCTCAGGCTCAATTTCGGGAGAAGTTGAGAAAATTGAGGCTCAGGCAAATTACGGTTTTCATACAAAANAAGCCAAGATTGATCTCCATCGACTAGGATGTGTTACAGTCCACACTAGCCATCGTTTATTTATTTCATCCAGCAACTTACGAAAAGTGCATCAAGTTGTATAAGATGCACTCATATGTGCACTCATAGCATTTTTATGTGGACCCCCTGAAATTGCGCTGTGGACCCCTGGGGGTCCACCTGGACCCCGTTGGGAAGCCCTGCCTTATGACAACAGCTTTATTACGACCACCTCGTTATTACGGTCACTTTTGTTTGGCCTGGAAAAACATCATACGTAGTAGTAGTAGTAGATCCTTTTGCCGTTTTGTTTTGATTTGCTTTGCTTTCTTTTCTATTTATTAATGTTTTTGACACGTAGAAATGGCAATTAGCCAATTATACATTACCTAGCAATAGAGAGGTGTATGATTGTACTTTAGGATGTACCGTAAATTCTTTATTAATCCCCCAGTGGGGCTTATTAATTTCAAGCACTCTAGAAGGGATCTTATTGGAGAAGGGGGCTTATAAGAGAGGGGGCTTAATAAATTTCTTGAAAATTTTGAATAGTTAACTCAATATGTGCTGTTTAAATATGGAGAAAAATTGTTTAGTTTATACATCATTAATTCACAACAGACCAAACAAAATTGAAAAATTGTGTAGTAACCATTGATATAGAACGTTTCTACCCGCAGTAGGTCAATTAATGACTTTAATTCTTGATAGTTTGAGAACTGCTGCTGTCAAAGCGTGATCTAGCTTAGTGTACTTACGTCTATGAAGTTTGGGGAAATCCTGGCGACGCTACTGAATGTGTTTATTAATAGATTTAAAGGTAGATCGTGTTGCCTGTCAGATTTTCTTATGAAAATCATTGGTTGTAATAGTAATGGGCGAAATCGTTGTAACGGTTTTTTGTAGTCCTAAAAGGCGTACCCGAATGGGCTTCCTAGTCTTCGAGATACTAGTGGGCGTCGTCAATAAAATAAGCAATATGTAAAGGAACAGGGTGAGCCAGGACAGGGAATGGAATGTTTACAAGTACCGTATTTCTCTGCCTATAAGCCCCACTCCCCGGATAAACCCACCTATTCCCTAGCACATGCTTTACTCCGCGTATAAGCCCCTCCTCTCCCCGCAGATAAGCCCTATAGGAATACTTCTGCGATGGAAACAAAGAGTAGATACACGAATAGTATTGTACCCTTCGTATCGTGTCTCTAACGTTCTTTTTGTGCAATTTTGCTCTATGGAGTACATAGGTACAAGGTATCTTAATGCCCTCACCTGGACTTTGGGACTGGAAGTAATTGCATTGAGAGTGTTGGCAGTGGAAGTATTGATCCTAAGTAGCGAATTGACAATTTTGAATCTTGTAGCCGAAATTTTTTGTACATAGTATCAGGCTTTTGCTACCTGCAGACTTATGCTACCTGCTGGCGCAGCTTTTTCTCCCTGCACCCGTCTTCACAGTTAAACTGACCGACTACCTTTATTTAGGTTATATTGTAACATTAGAGAATTAGTAGATAAAAATTAAAATAGATAATAGTAGATAAATATTAAAGAAATGGAAATGAAATGAAACGAAACTTGAGAAAATCATCATTGCTGGCAAGAGCTGCCTGCAAGATGGGAAGCTGCCTGTGGGTAGCGACCGCCGTACGCACACCTTTGTGGAAGCCTACCACCGACCCACCATGTTCTAAAAGAAGAAATTGCTAATTAAGAGTAAGTTGGTAATAGTGCAAGGCACAGGGTTCATTACGACTTAGGTTTTTTGTTTGTTGAAGTTCTTTTTGGATTAATTTTTGTATTGAGGATACCAAATTGCTTTTGTTGTTATGATGAAACTACCATTGTAATAAAGACTTGAGCTTTTTTCCATTAAGTTTTGGGCGAATTTATACCTTTTATGACCCAAAAATGTATAGATACTATTAGGCTCACTATATTAATACTTTTATAAATATTGGTATAGGCTGGGTTCTTTTAAAAGTGCCTATTGTTATCCAATCTACAGAAGTGTACATATTGACTAGTAGCGGTGCCACGGGAGGTACTGGGGGGACATGCCCTCCCCAGTGCCACAAAATTTGTTTTCTAACTCGCCCACATTCGATGAGAAAACGTTTGGATTGAGGGTAAAGGACTTCTGGCAAGATGTTGCAATATGTGCGGCAACCAAATCGCTTTGCCACAAAATCTCCCCAGTCTACATGGCTGCCTCCTGATATTGACTACATCTTCTGAAGAACTGAATCATAATTTTTGCCATTTCAGAAAAGAAATGAACGTAGCTGATATGGTGCTATGAGGAACGCACAACAGCTTATTCCTAAAATACGGGAGCGGGATATATGTAGCGATTTGTATTAAACGTTTTTCTGTGGAGCTATTCGTTGCTAGAAACATCAATGCATAGTATTGTGAATGTATAGATTCGCAATCAACTAGCTTCTTTGAGGACGATCAAGAGGTAGTTCACAGGGTGGCCAACAAACCCTGGAAACCCTGGAAGACCCTGGAGTTTCTTTGCCCCTTGAAAAATACCGTGGAAAACCCTGAAATTACATTCCACCCCTGAAAAGTAATATCCTGAAGCAGATTTTCCACGCATCAATTTTTGGCCTTGCAGTGCTGCTATATTTTTCACTCCCGTAACGCAGTGAAGGAGGACCTATAAGGTTATTGGGGGAAAAACAACGTACCATGTGTCGTGTGGCAAGCAGCCTCTTTTTCCAATAACGGACACAAAATTTCAAGTAAAACGCAGAATGAAAGGTGGATGGGTACAAGCAGAAGATCTATATGTGATAATTATACTTTTCGAAAATATATTCACAGATACCCTGGAAAGCACCTGAAATTTGGCAGAGAATTCCCTGGAAAACCCTGGATAAAAAAATCATTTCACTGTTGGCCACCCTGAGTTCGTCATCCCAACGCTGACCTAGCCCTGCGCTTGTATAAGCAAATCTACTTCGTTGTATTTACCTTCGTTGTCTTGGCAATCTATTTGCCATAATCGATTAATAATGGATCTAGTTTGCATTTTTTAATAAGTACCTGTTAACAATGCTTCTTCCCAGGTACTCTGAAAGGAGTAGATCGCTCACCACACTGACGACATTGCAGGGAGAAAGTGTCTGTTGTAGTTGTCTAATTACTTTACTTTCAGATATTTTTATCATTGCTGATATAATTTACTTGAGGACAGAGTTAGAGTACTTTGTTATCAAACTCTATTGTCAGGCCCTGGTGATGACTTTTACAAACAGCATGGCCTACAGTTGGCCTAACAAGCACTACAAACAAAGCCATTTTATTTGCCCCGGTCGCTCGCTTTGCGAACACATTACACATACTGCATTGATATCTCGCAAAAATATAGAAGACTAGATAACTGTAGGGTCTACGAACAGCAAAATGCAAGTAATTTACGAAAATATGAAGGAAGAAACACTGCTCCACAGATCTACGTAGAAATATCAAAATGCAAATTCTCCCTACCAGGCCACATGCCGGTCGAACGGGTGTTTTGTCTGACGATTAAACGCGTGGGGTGGCCTAGTCATTTTGCTGATGGTTCTAGATCGTTCTATTTCGGCAAATTTGCCACGAGTAACCATATTTTGGTCTTCAAGACTTACTTGTAAGCTCACGATTTTGCGACTTTTAGAGCAAACAAACAGTAGAAGCTCAATCATTTTAATTTATTATTGCTTGGGCCTGGTAATCGAATATTCTGCACTGTCTGAATTTTATGCTAATTGCGTTCACTCATGTGAGTCATGCCTTTTGAAATGTAGACACGTGGTCATACGGGTTTTCATAATATGGTTATCACATGTTTCGAAAGCAAACGCTGCCTATTCCGGAGTCGGCGTCATGAGCTTTGGGATCTTAGAGAACCCATGTTAGCCCGAAATGGCCTACCAAGAGGGTTATGAAGTAGCTCTGAAAAGTTGTGGCCGGGGCTTTTTAATTGCTGTGTCTGTCCGTCAGTTGACTGGCGTTTCTGCATGATGGCGTTTCTGTTCACATGTAATAGCTCTAGAGGTTTGCTGCATTTGTTTCTCTCTATGCAGTAATCACGTGTACACTACAAGTGGTTGTTGTTCTCTTTTCGAGATCAAATTCCTAATTTTGGTATTAGAACCAAAACGAAAGTAGACACTCATTATAAGCCTTTTTGTGGTATTTTGTCACAGTTTTTGTATTTGTTCGAATAAGTATATGATAAATGTAAATTAAGGATGAAAGCAAGCAAGGAATTAATACGGAGAAGTGTTGTGCAGGAGTTTTCGTTGCTAATATTGTAAGGAAGTGATGTATTATGTTCAGGATTATTTCATGCCATCTTCATTTCATTTTCCCACATTTATACAAGGTACAAATTCAGCTACCTGAAAACCGTTTTCGACTGTTTCTGTTCAGAAGGGAATGTTTGAAAAGGAGTCGTTAAATATATTTTTTAATTGTTTATTTGCAATCTTTGCTTAGAAATACAGCCATCTTTCCTTACGTGGAAGCCTCCAGCTAGCAACTTCCACTTACCTATGACAAGGAAATTGAATTTCAAAGATGGCATAGACGTTTAATAACACGATGAAACATGTAGGGAAATCACGGTTATATTAAAGCAATAGCATATTTTAAATTATTAGTGTTTATTCTGCAGCCTTGAAGGTATTTGCACATTGTTGGTAGTTATGAGGCAATACGAACAGGGCGGTGTTTAGACAACCCCCCCCATCCAGGATGAATGGAAGTGTTGTTGCTTTTACGAATCCCTATTCGTTGGATTATAGGTCTGTCAGAAAAGATACATACGCTAATTGTTTTTAGGTGTTAATAGAAAAACCCGTGAATTGGAGATCAGCTTTTATGAATAGTAAATTTACTGAAACTTAAGTTTGCCTGTAGTATATGTGCCCCTGCCTAAATAAGCAGTCTGGCTCCTCGAGGGTGGAAATGGAAATGAATATCACTAATCGCTATGGTTTTCACGTCAAAATTATTTGTTGTGCCTCTTGAATTCTGTACCAGTGCTATAGGGTTAATACTCAATCTGGAAAACCTGAAAAATAGGCCATGTTTACATAAAGTCATGGAAAACCTGGAATAGGGAATTTTCTATAATTCTAATCCAAGTCAGGAAAAAGCCAGGGAAAACAATTATGTAGTCAACATATTATTTTCATTAACTAATGTCATGGCTGTTCGCAAAGTCATTGCTCTGATTGTTGTCAGTAATTTGAACATTATCATTTAGCGTTGTGAAATAGCAAGTATGTGTGCGTTGCCTATCTATTAGGCTCCATTATCTTTACTTCTTTTTGTAAAAATGTGAAACGAAGGTCGGGGAAAAGTGGGTGTTTTCGACTACCAGTCATCTAACAGGCGGATTGCTAAGAAAGAAAGTCAGGGAAAAGTTAGGGAATAGTTAGGAAATTTTGACTGACGTATTGGGTATGAACCCTGTGCTAGCATCATTTCAAAATCTAGACTGGGGTGTTCTTTACACTCAAATACTTCACACGTCTTTGTAAGAAAATAGTCTATGGAGAATATCTAGGTGCATGGTTCATACTGAAGCTGTAAAGCCTGGAAAATAGGCAATTTTTATGAAAATTCAGGGAAACTTGGAATAGTCAGAGAAATTTCTGAAATATTTATCCAAGTCAAGGAAAAGTCATGGAAAACAAGTTGTCTATTTCATTGACACATGCATGGCTGTTCACGAAGTGGTTGTTCCATCTGCTCTCAGTAAATGTAAACTTTATCACTTTGCGTAGTATTATGGCAAATATATGTAGATTATTCATCTATTAGGTTCCATTTTCTTTACCTAGTTATGTAAATATGTGAAATGGGAGTCAAGGAAAAATGTTTTAAACAATAAGCCAGGGAATAGTCGGGGAATTTTGATTCGCGAGTTTGGCATGAAACCAGTAGAAATCCACTGAATTTTTTTGCGAATTTTAGTTCTTTTTAGTTTAATTTGTATAATGTAGATACCAAATTTGTTGTTCTTTTCTGCCTTTGTTTGTTTTAATGATAAAGTAGCATGCTAACAAAGATTTGAGTTTTTTCTTTGAATTTCAGTTGTTTGTCACCTAGGAATATGTAAGCAGCGCATATGACAGCTTACTTGTCATTGTATTTTTAATCAATAGACCAAGGAACATAATTCTTTGCTTTCTTGTAGCTTTACCAGTACATCCAGAGTCGTTTTTATCGATCTCCCGAGGTTCTTCTTGGTCTACCATACGATATGGCTATAGATATGTGGTCACTTGGCTGTATTCTCGTCGAAATGCACACTGGTGAGCCACTCTTTAGTGGTTCTAACGAGGTATGGTTTCTTCTTTATCTAGTTTCTAGTTTTTAGCGTTATTTATTGCTCTTCTACGTGCAGTTCTGAAATGGCTACATCGACAACTGTAGGTTTTGAACCATATTTGAAAATGACCTGATCATACTTGAATTTTGAAGATTTTATAATGCATTGCCATGGTGACCAAGAATCAGAACAATCAAAGACGTGTTACTCTAAAACCTATAACGAATGGGGGGACGTTTATTAATATTAGAAAATTAGAAGGCCCCCGCTTCTTGTTTTGACCCCCCTCCATTTATTAGTTTTAGCAATTTTAGAGTTGCTTCAACTTTGAGTAGGTCGTGTTTCCGAAGATGTGAACTCAACGACTGCATTAAAACTCAGTTCTTCGTCCTGTCTTTGTTTTACTGGTTTTAGATGATGATAGCACATCATAAAAACAGACATTTCTAGACACTGTTTCCCAGATTTTTGGGTGCTTCACCCCCCGCTTATTTTGAACCCCCCGTTAATTAATTTTGACAATTGTTTAGATCTTCCGCTTATTTTGACCCCCCCCATTTATTATGGGTTTTAGGGTTGGGAATGTCAGTAGCAGAAATCAGGGGAAACCAGAGAGTTTATAAAATTATGGAAAAGTCAAAGAATTTTGTAAATCGTATTGTCTTTCTTGGCTGGAAGAATGAACAGCTTTTTGAAGATTTACGTTAATGTAAAATGAGAGTATCATAGAATTTTGCAAATTAAACCAGGGAAATTAGGGAATATGAGGACATTTCATTAGCAAAAGCTACTGTCCACCTTAGTTGCTTTCCTTATTACTTTTTGAAGCTTGAGTTGCATTTCATTTCATTTACTTTCCAGTGAATAAATTGCATTTTTTGAGTTGGTATTGGATAGGAGGTTGGCATATAATGACTGCTTTGGTATTAGCTCAAACTAGGGGCATTCTCCCATATCAAAGTAATATTTGAACTCCTTGATCCCTCTCTCAACCTTTCGTTATTCTTCGAGCTGATGTAATGTTTTCGTTAACCTAATTACAGAGCTTATGCGTTCAGGGAAAGTCGGGTACAGTGTCCTTTCACTTAGGTCAGGAAATGTCAGGGAAAGTCAGGGAAACGTAATTTGAATTTTTAAAGCTCACACTAGTTTGTCTTATTCTATGTTTTATTCTTAACTTTATTAGTCGAAGTAAAGATTGGGACTCCCCAGAACTTCTTATATTCTAATTGGAAAAAAGTAAAGGTAGTTCCGTGTACTTTCGTACGTAGGGGAGTGCCTGTTAGAGAGGACGCTTATCCTGAGCCATCGGCATATGAGGTAGGGTGGCCAGTTCCTGTCCTTGCCGCCTTTATCTCTCCAGTATTGCCACCAGGTACCCATTTGCTTCTGGGTGAACAGTGAGCGAGCATTCGGTCAGCGCATCGAGTCGCAGTCGAACCGTAGACCATCCGCACAGGAGGCATGCGCTCTAACCACTATGCCACCTCGCCCATACTCCAGATGTACTTAAATTTTTCGTTCTTTCTTGTATTATCCAAGTAAACACCTGTAGACTACCTTATTAAGTGAGATTAAGAGTTGTATGCTTAGATGATGGAATATAAAATAAGTTTCCATTTGATAAATCCAAGAAAATTGCTGATTAGTTTTGTCATTTACAGTCCCTAGTCAAAGGTTGAAGTAGTACCGTGCTAAACATTTTCCTAAAATGGTGGTTGACAGCTGTTAAGGGCTGAATGTTGGCCTCATCGGCCAGGGGGGAAGGTTGCCTTTTTCCGAAAAAGTCAGGGGAAGATATAGGTTTTCTCGACACAAGTCATGGCTAATTTGTGCTTTTTGGTTAGAAGTCAGGAGAATTCTTGTCAAAAGTTCGTGTAAACCCTGCAATAGTTTACTTCAGTTTTTACTTCTCAAAGTACTGTAATCTTATTGTCCATTTTAAGTGTTTGGATCCACCTGTTTTACAAATTATCCTGTTTGATTACTCCAGAGTACCGAATAATCAAACAGGATAATTTTGTGAGTTTTTCCAACCCCCTCCGATTGCTATTCCAACCCTCTTATTATTAAATTTAGAGAATCTGAGATCATTTCTCAGAGAATCAGTTCATTGCAGCGCGCATCCAAATAAAAACCACGTAAATAGGCGCACCCATTTTCGACCCTCCTCTTTTATTCCAACTTCCCTATTGTTAGTTTTTCAGCAAGTTTCCATCCCCCCCAAGTATTACCATCTCATCACCCTCTCCCTTTTCAAACCTCCCTATTATTAGCTGTCCAACAATTTCCCAACTCCCCGATTATTACCGCCTCCCCCGATTATACGGTACTCTAGCGTATCAGTGTTTTTATTTCAGGTAGACCAAGTGAACAAAATTGTGGAAGTACTTGGAATACCACCCTCGTATTTGCTCGACAAAGCACCGAAGGCTAGGCGATATTTTGAAAAGCATTCCGATGGTAAATATACCGTAAGAAAATACAAAGATAACCGCAAGGTTTGTAACTTGTTTTTTGTTTGTTTTTGTTTTATTAAGTTCTTACTCTCTGGCACCGAATAGAAGAGGGTAAAAATAAGGAGGGGCTCAGTATTTTTGCTAAAAATTCCATAAATTTGGGGGGTTGTTAATAGTTGATGGGGTCAATGTTCAAATTTTCAATAGACAGCATGGGGACCAGAACATTTCAAAATTATTGCAATTAGTTGTTGTAAGTATAAGGTAAATAGTTTGTTTTGACTTCCTTAGTTGTTATTATTGCTTTCGGTAGAACACGAATAAAAACGACTATTCTTTGCAATTTCCAAGACACGTTTCGGCTTTGTACGCAAACCATCATCAGTTGAAATGACTAAGGTAATTATTGATTTGCTTTCACAGAGTCATTGTGTTTTACATACTTATTTTTTCTAAAACTTTTAAATCTATAGGTTAGTTGGGGTCAGTGGGGGGGCTGGGAATTTTCCAAAATCTGCAGTCGGGGACCCCCTATTATTCGGTGCTAAGGAGAAATTCATTTATGTTCTGTATGGATGCTATGTATCACTTATGAGGCCTGCCTATCTAATGGGCGATTCCACATCAAGTAAACCAAATGCACTTCCGTCACCAGCTTTTGCATGGTTTTTCCTAGGCAACTACAAGCCACTGAACAGAATTCTCTCAGTGTGTGCACTGCCTTATCTAGTAAATATTGATAGAGCACTCCAAACCCAACTGGCCTTATGTAGGCTTTCCAGACTGAAGATAGAGAATAAATTGTACCCAAAATGTATACCTGCTACTTTGGAATTTCCCTGATGCTCTTGTATTAGTGCAGCAGTGCACAGAATTCATTAGATCATAGACGTGCCATTTTTCCAGCTACATCGACAACCAGGAGAGATACTTTTTAGATTGGACAAGTTTTCTGTAGGTTTTTTGAATGTAGAATATTGTATGGGAATGCCCAAGAAATAGTTTAGAAGTTTTTGATCTAAAGATTACCTTTTAGCAAGGGAGGAATTTCAATTGGCTCAGATGGTTTCACATTTTTCTCTTATTGCGATTACACTCTTCACTGGATAAAGTCTTGTGTATCTCTAGAGTATTCTTGTCAGTGCACTGCGAAGATCAATGTTGCCATAAAGCCTATCTATTTGTCTTCTCATGTCTCACAAGATTGTATCCGTTGAAGAGTGTGAAATGTAGCTTTTCATTTATTTCACTGACCTTTGTTGAATTTACTTGCAGTTTGCTTTGGTAGCTACAGTCGTTGATTTAGAATGACCAACATTTCTTTTGGATGCATTTTCAAATATTGCAAAGCATACCGTAAAAACCTCAATATAAGCCCTAGGCTTGTATAGGTTCGTAAGCAATGTTTCGTGGGCTTTTATTCGGGGGTTATCTTATATTCGGAGGGAATTTTGAGTTAACAGGTGACTTGTGTACGCTAAATAATTCACCACATGTCCAATCAGAGAGACTAATAACAACATTTAATGCGTCAAACTTTACAAAAGAACAAACGTAAATATAGAGGCTCTATATATGCTCTATCCATGCTCATTCATTATCCTAGCTATACACATAGAATCCTAAATGTACGCCCTGGGCTTATATTCAGGGGGCTTCTATTCGAAAGGACATTTGACTTAGTGTACAGGGGGGGCTTATATTCCAGATTTTACAGTATTCTGTCAGTTCTGACAGTGCATTAAAAGCTTGCTCCCAATATTCTGTTTGAATGTGCCTTAATCTTGCTTGTTATTTCTTCAGCAGTATGCACCACCTGGCACCAAGCAGCTACACAATATCTTAGGGTGTGAAACAGGCGGACCACAGGGTCGCAGGAAAAACGAGATTGGACACACATTACAAGATTACCTTAAGTTTAAAGATCTTGTTATAAGAATGCTTGATTATGACCCAAAGACGAGGATAACTCCGTTTCAAGCATTACAGCATACATTTTTCAAACGGACTACAGATGAAGGTACCAACACGGGAAATAATGCTTCCTCGACAACTCAAGGGACATCACAGGCTAGTACCACTAGTCGTGTGGCGGCCTCCGCGTCAGGGACACACAGTGCCACTATGGTATCACGCCCATCTTCTGATCCAACAACTGGTGCCGTAAGGAGCTCCGCTAGTATGGATTGTGACAGCCCGCACCAGAAAATTCAATCGAACACTAGGAAGCATGAAAGTAAATTTAATCACATGACAACTAACGACTGTTCTAGTAAAATTGCCAACTCTCAGCTAGAAAATAATCCTGTTAAAAGTACGAACAGAAAAGACTTGGGTTATCACGACACGTTTCCTGATGTAGATGGGAGTATTGTATCTTACAATCCTATCGGATACACTAGCGAACCTTACAGCAATTATCCTATGTCTTGTGGGAACGCTGTTAATACATACAGTGGGATCGTGGATAAGTCATCCATATCATCGTATCTGAGCTCGCAACAGATGGCGAGCTTGGCACAGCACGGTATTATGAATGCTGATCGCGGTGACGAATCACGAGTTATTAGTGTGTGCGTGCCAGATGAACCTCGTGTTGGTCACTGATATGCGGTTTGATATATTTCGCTTACATGCTTTACAAGGCTTGGCCTGGCTTGATGTCTGCATTAGCTTTGAGTAAGTGCAGAACAAGGATTAGATTCGATTGCGCAAAATTTGAACGGATGTCGAACAGCAAGTTGGCAGTGCTGTCCGACCCAGGTCTTCCTACTCATCGGACATGATGCCTGAGGAAGTAAATTTTTGTCGAAAGGGTAAACGCCTGTATGGGTTAGCCAAGCAAAGACTCAGCGCCCACCAAGCTCTTACACTTTCGCTATTCCTGCTGCTAAAATGATGCGGACATCCCGTTTATCCTTCGTCCGAATATGATTTGTTCCAAAGTCAAATTATGTCTCAAAGTATTTCTATCTTTTGTTTATTCCTCTGCAAGTATTTATAGTTATCACTTTTATAATTGCAGTCTCTATTAATTAGTCTCTATTAATCTATTAATTTTCCACACAACAACATTCGTTCTGATATTTTTATTAGGTAGGAACTCGTCTACGTATTTGCTAATTTTGTTTATTGAAGTTGCTTCTGCTATCTAGATCTTCTTCTTTTCCATGAAATTAGCGCTTCAAGTCAGTGTTTTCATTTTATAGCTTCAAAAAAGCAATTTTTCTAGGTAAGACAGATCAAAAAATGTTCACCTGATATTGTAATACCTTTACGAAGTTAATAAGCTTGTACAATTGGCTTTTACTCTCTGTATCCTGATGCCACTTCGAAGGTGAAGAAGTAGAACCCTGAATTTGCATTTTAGTAGCTTATACACTTGCCCCACCCCCACCCCACCCCCAATAATTAATGTTTTACGCAAGGATATTATTAGTGGAAATTATGTTCTCTAGCAAGTTGCAGTTCAACCCAGAGACGCCTTCGTATACTTAGGACGGGGGGCAGAACTTCCATTAAGCGCCACCTATGCACATATATTTGTCTCGACAGGGGGTAAATTTTGGTCTTCAGATCCTCTTCTTGAAGTAAAATGTGTAGTATATTTTTTCATGGTTTTATCATGGTAATGTGGGGGTCTGAAGGCTTGCCCCATAAATGATTTCTTGAACCAAATTGCTGGTAACACCGGAAAATGCCCCTTCACAAGATAGGAAAGATGGAAATGGACATGAACTTGAGTTGCCCCTCCTACTCCCCAGCGTAGGCGTCCCTGACTCACCCAAGGTCATAGTCCTTCATCGACATTAGTTGATTCAGAGGTTAGCTTCGCTTTACCTGTAAGTATTTGCCTCTAAAGGCATTTATGAAGTAGATGGCTCCTCCAGAAATATTCCACTGGCTTCTCTTCCGTTTAGTTTTGGTTTCGTGTAGGCGTAAATTTTGCACTCAAATCTTATAGTGGTCAAAAGCTACCTTAATTTCACGGTTGTGTGCACGATGAAAAAAGCGAAATTTGGCCCAAGGCTTTAGAAAATGTTCAGAATTTGGAAACAAGTTGTATTATAGTTGTAATATTCTGCTCTCGAATCCCGAATGATCGCTCTCGGGGTGCCGAATGATCATTCTCGGGTCTCGAATGGTCGCTCTCGGGCTGCCGAATGATCGCTCTCGGGGTGCCGAGTTCAACTCCCACCCTCTCTTGTCTATTATATCTCTGGTGAGCTTAACTTTTGCAAGTGTTAGGATTCCTGCGACAATTCTTTGTAAGTCGGAACTTTTTCGGTATTTACTGTTGTGGTTCCAATGTGCTATTTGTTACAAAGAGTAAGTGAAGCTTCACTGTTCTGTTGAAGAAACATAGCATGTTTCCCAAAGAATTCCTGGCTTAATAAAACACCTCACACCCTTTCCTCTCTTTTCCTATTATTCGAGTACCGAGAGCACTTTAGGTATACTATTTACATAGCTAGAAAACTGCTTATCCTTAGGTGTTACTATTTTCTAAAGACTACTTTTGCAAGATGGTAGTTCAATGCAATTTATCATGCCTTGTATGTGAGAAAAAAAGGGGTAATTATTCAGAATTACACGACTCCTTAAGAATGCCATTTTGTGTTAAATTAAGTAGTCTTATAATTCTGAATATAATCAGAATTCTATTCAGGGATGGCGCCAGCGGGGGCTTGGGTTGGGCTGTAGCCCCCAATTTTTGCTAGCCCCTCCGTCGGCACCCAAATTTCCATGCATCGTCGGCGCTTCATAAAATCTGGGGCCTTTTGCTACTCATTTTAGGCAATACGATAGGCAGTGTCTGCAAAGATTCTTGGACACTGCTCACTGTCAGCACTTTGACAGCTCTAGCCCCCCAGCAGTTTTTTTCTGGTCCCATCACTGATTCTATTCAGAATTGCAAGACTCCTTAATGTAAGAGGTATAAAACTTAAAGCCATCAATCAGATTCAACAATCTTGCAAAATGTGACAAAATACGTGTGTATATGCATGTTCCATGCAATTCTTTTCTGGCAAAGGTTTTACTGTTTATGAAAACCCCAGAAACACACATACTGTATGTGTTGCGATCATAATATTTCTGAATTATTTAAATGTATTTTTCCTTCTTCAGCTAATTTTGGTATTGCAAGTAATACAGTATTTTAAGACTTGGCATGACTTCCTCGTAGACTCTGATTTTATGGATATAAATTTTAATTGCTTCATTTTATAGGAATGTTTGATGTTTAAGAAATGGTTTAACTGAGACGCATTATCTCTCTTCTTGTGTATTAATTCTGCAACGCCTCATCAAATCTAACTATTTTGTCTTATATTTTCCAACCATATCATTTATTCTAAGTCCTCCCATGATTATTCGATACCCTAGAGTAAGAGTTAATATGATGAACAAACGATTCGTAAGATAGCTGTGTACTACCAGGTCCGCATAGTGGAAGGTAGCAGGGGTTTAGCGCCAAATTTTAACGAGGCTCAAAAAAGTTTTCGAGATTGTGAACGCATAGAACTGAATTTACAAACTTTGAGCAAACCAAGAAAAGTTAAGACAAATGTTTTGTAACTTAGCATCCCCGAAGAAGACTGCTCTCCCCAAAACCTTTCATGGATTTAACAAGGGGACTGTGCCCCCTGAGCTTCCCAAGACTTCTGGAGACTTATGTCCTCAAAATGCTTCGTTGAGGTTACATTTAGAGCTTCTGTACACCATTATTTTTAATAGAATTTGGAATATAAGAATATTGTAGCACAAGATTGCTGAAATTTAAGAATACTGCAAGAGTCGAACGTCATCAAGACTTGATTAAGTTTTACATTGCAAAAACCAATATTCGTTGTTCTGTTTCTTTTTATAGATTTTGTGCACTTACGATAAGGAAAACATAACATAAATTAAGGGAATTTACACCGTTGAAGCCATGAATGTTTATATGTGTCAAGGATAAGCGAGAAGGTAATCAGTTTTCAAAAATGTAAATGTATTACTAATTTCCACCACTGCATGCAAGCCTTTTTATAAGGTACCTACAATCTCTGCCAAAAGTACTTGGAACACCAATTAATTAATGCATAATTTCTGATAAAAATGATTTTCTTATCCATGTCGAGCGATGGAAATCCCCTTCCCCCCCAAAACAATGTTGGATTAAGTGTTTATTTGTCAGAGAAGGGTCTGCAAGCATAGCGGCTTTTTCTGTACCTTTCAGCACTGTATTTAACAACATTGTTTTGAGGGGGAGAGGGGGAGACTACTAAATGAGCAGCAGAAATAACGCAAGTGTTCCAAGACTTTTGGCAGAGATTGTAGCTCAAGGCCTAGCTCTAAGAGTTCCTAATTATTGGATCTCATTTTATCAAATTCTAGTACTAAAAGTTTCTTAATAGTTCCTTAATTTTCACTGCACATATAGTGCCATAAAAGTGGTACATTTGGACTGGTCATTCATTCTTCCAGGAGAGCGGTTGGAAAACATCTATGAAGGGGGCCAAAATTCTAGACGTTCAGAGGGAAGGGGGGGTGAAAGCATTTTACAAGGAGTATGGAGTTTCTTCTGAGGTCCTGGAAGGGGTAAAAATAGGTTTACATAAATCTCAGAAGGCGGACGAAAGTTCCATCAAATACGTAAGAATGTCTTACCACCCCCTCCCCACAAGTACTTAATGGCCCGTTCTTTAAAGCACAAACACGGATGGGACCAGCTTCCTAATTCTTGATTATAAAACTCTTTCATATTGAACAGCTCCATAGTCTTATTCCATTAGCAGCATAAGTTCTTTAAATATTTCGGTCGTCTGCATGTTGGTTCCTTGTAAAGTGGTTGATTAGGAGCAAGCATGTTATCTAGTCTGGGGGCATATAGTGCGTGGATAGAGCCACATGGACCAGCGCAAGAAAATATGCACTGAATTATAGTGACTAATAATAACACAACAGGACGAGTTGAAGGATCATCAAACTAAAATTTTATTACCTGAATTCCACTATTTTTCGCAAGAGGGAATGTAGTCCAGTCTTCCGTCAACGCTTCCAATCATGTGACAAATCCCTAGAGCAATCCCTTATTCATGGAAAAGTCGCATGGGGAATACCACATTGCGATGTAGCAACAGGTTTTTGCTGGCTTATGAATGCATACCTTGCAAGCATCATATTGTTGAGCCTTTCCAAAAATCTTGCATCCTGCTTTCTACGTGAAAATCTATTCCATAGCGCACGGGTGTGCAATATCTGTGGGAAATCATTTCAATAATCTCCAGCCCCAATCACCATTTTCTTTAAGAATCGTTCAACAAAGCGAACGACTTGTTCACTTTCCATTCTATGGTTTGTGCACAGGACTTACCTGCTCACTGCATACAAAGTCGTTGAATTGAAAAACAAAAAGAATTGAGTTGGAAGAAAGACATCAAGCTCGGTTACAAATATTTGGAAATGAGAACACCTTAACTTCCCTAGTTCATATACGTGAACTAATGTCTACTAATGTGATTATGCGAGAAATTACGAAAACATAAATTTCGAATCTCAAAGCTTTACGTCTAGATAAAATTTCGTATAAAGCATAACGGTTACTAAAAATTTTTTGCAAAGAACGTAGACTACTTGCGATACATTTTCAATACTTTGACGAATGAGATGCTAAGACTTTGATAAGAGTGGTCGATGGTCCTTGTTTGGGATCTACTAAGACTAGCTAATGTGATCTTAGAAGGGCTTAAGCGAAATCCAGGCTAGAGTGAAGAACACTACTTCTACAGCTATTGGGAAAGTGCTGGGTAAGTAGGAAGAGTCTTTGATACAAAAACCATTTCTGGATAAAACACCATTAGTATAATGGCAATAACTTTTTCTGTGATCACCTTTTCATTACGGACAATATAGCCAAATCAACATTTAACAGAGATTCATTAATTACAAAGTCTAGTGAAGATCGCTGAAAAGAACAGTAAATCCACGCTACACGCGTGTAAATATGGCACAAGGCAATCACAGAGTGCCAAAGTCATTGCTAATAACTATTCAAAGACAAAACTGTAACAAATATGTCCTCATGCCTTCAAAGAGAGCAGAGTTTGATTTACAATACAAGCGCGCTCATGATCTACAGCTCCATCGTCTACTTTGTCCAATAATAATAAACAAGACATGGGAATTATAATTGATGAGAATTGGCTATCGCAGTCAAAGGCCTATTTCTCACTGCTTCATGCAAACCTGGCATCGACTGACCCTTTTTCTAAGGTTGTTGCCTTTGATTGTATCCGATGATGGCTTTTTAAACTGATCCTGTTCTTCAATGGTAGCAAGCCAAAAGGTCAGAGTTGGGTCATAGTATGAACATGTTCCACGGCCGTGGCATTCAATATAAGGATGGGGACGGAAGTCCCTTAGGCAGGATCCTGGTGATGCAAGCATCTGGCCATCTCCTTGAGCTCCAGCGCTGTTATACTGCAAAAATAGAGAGGAAATAAGATTCTAATAGAAGCTTTCTATACAATGTCAAACAATCAATGCCAACTCTTTAGCACCAAATAACAGGGGACCTCCGATTGCAAATTTTTGAAAATTTTACCATGCATTTCCATTTACTAAAACACCTAACTAGGCGATTTTGAAGAAACTCCAATTCCTCCTCCCCCTTTTATTTACACCTCACCCAAACTAAAGATCTCAAACTTTTGAAAAGGATAAGGAAATACAGTACATTGGCTTTGTGAACGTAAATCAATATTAACAAGTTAGGAAATCAAAAAAATACTATACAAGATAGCAACAAGTAAAAGTAAACACTTGTGGAGGAGACTTCCTAAAAGTAAGTAATAACTACCTGGTATCAACATCTTTTGGCATTAATTAATTGCAATAATTTTGAAATGTTTGGATCCCCATACTTTCTATTGAACATTGATCCCTCCGACTATTAACAATCCCCTGTTACAGTGATTATGAAAAACTGTACCCACTTTCATTTATTAACGCCCCCCCTATTTATGCTTTGTAGCAAAATGTCAACTCCCCCCGTTATTATAACCTCCTTATTATTCGATGCAAAGAATACTATTAGGTCACTTCTATACTTCAAACGGATCACTGCCAGAGATGGCACTATAACCCCTCTAGCCCTCCTTTAGTGCCATCCCATATCTGACACAGTTTTGCAGGGCCGTAACCACGATTTTCATTTGGGGGGGGGCTTGGAAGTCACTATCGGAGGAGGCCTCACCATGGTTGAGGCGGAGGAGCTGAAAAATTTATTTTAACAAGAAATTATTGGGGGGGCTCCAGCCCCCTTGCCCCCTCGTGGTTACGGCACTGGTTTTGTATCTCGCAGGAAAGAGGTGCATGCAGGCAACGGTACGATGTAAATACTAGTATACATGAGGGCTACGTAGCGGACACAAGTGAAAACCAACAAAAATGCGCTTCTGGATCGCTAAAAATATAATTTTTTTGCTCTCTCTCTCTAATAAGAAAACTAATAATGAATTATTTGGTGTAAAGCTGGCTATGTACGGTAGCAAATGCAGAGCTATTTACAGGATAATTATAAAAAGGAATACATGAAAATTCTTAAGACCCTAATCTATAAATAAAAGCTTTTCAAATCCTACAGATAGAATGCTTGCATTCTGCTGACTTTAAATGCTTTTTGTTAATTCTTAGAGCTTGAAGCTTTAATTTCTGTTCCCTCTCTACATCAGGGCTGGTCAACAGGTAGGCAAGATACTCACCATAAGGAAACTGTAACCACTCCAGAGACTTGACCAACCAGTCGGACATGATGGGTAGTTTTGACTTTGGCTATGTACTGCAATTACATGCGCTGGAGCCTCGCATACAGAACACCTGTAAAATTTAAGAATATCTGTTTGCAAAAGAGATGAAGTGCATGATGTCCATCAACTCAAGCAAGTCACGTCCTTGAGATTCCCTTGATTTTTACCCAATTTTCCTTAATTCAATGTAGGTACTGAGCAAGTGCCACACACTAGTCATATTACAATGCACGCCTGTATTATCAAACCTCAGTCTACTTAGCAAAGCCATATATTTTTACTGCATCATTAAAAAGGAAAAACTAACATCTTATAACACTGCAAAATAAAAGTACACTCTTTCCTGAAAAAGACTTTTTCATGTAAAAATATATCAATTATATCAAGATTACTTTGTCGATGCACAATTTCCTTGGCATCCCCTCCATTGTTTCCAAAATGACTCCAATTATCGTATTTTCCCGGATATTCTTTTTAGGCAAAACACATTTATTTGAGTTTTCTCTGATTTTCCTAAATTCTCTCGTTTGGTAGACAGCCAGAAGAAGTACGCTAGTGCGTTGGATTTCAAGACGTAGCTTATTCACACATTTTTAAAGAACATAGTCTACAAGTATATTGAGGCTCAAATTTGTGGAAATTCATGAATACTATATGAATAATGCGAAGCTGAAGGTGCATTTAGGCTGGGATGCTATCTATTTGAGCTCTTTTTAGATTAAATCATATTTTTTAGATACTAAAATTTGTTGTTATAATTTGCTCTTGCTTGATTTCCTGAGTGAAATCACACCTCTTTATCAACCACGAATATTAGAAAATTTGAGGCTCAAAATATAAAAATGGTAAGAACTTTGAAGCAGCATTGGCGTCAAATCTTGACTGGCTAACAAAGGAATCACCATCGAATGATTCCTGCCAATAATGTTGCGAGAATTCGCCTATGCTCATTGAGGCTCTGCAAAAATTAGGTGCTCTTTTATACAGAAACTGCGTTCTCTATAGCAACATACATCAAAGTGACGAATAATCTCATGCCCTGTTTACAATATGCCGTTTTCGTATGAAACCGGTATGGAAATTCATCCTTTTGATCTACCGTTGACACTGAGCCTTCTTCCAATCCGGTATGAAATGAAAACGAATTCATTAGAAAACGAGGTATAGTGTAAACGGAGCCTCAGCTAGCAATGCTAAGCCCCCGTTCCGAAATCAGGAGGCTTTCCGAATGATTGATTCCATTATTGCTAGGTTTTCGGAAGTAACAATAAACCAGATTGATGGTAAGCTAATCAGAGTAAGATACTACTGGGGTACGGGAATAGTCAAAGGGGGTGTGCAGAGGGTGCCGCACTCCTAACTTTAAGCAAATTGATAAAATCTGTCAGCAAATTAACATCTGTCGACAAATTGAAAACATCTGTTAGCAAAACCACGTTGCCACTAACAAACCTCGAAGGAAGTCTTCTTTGTCGGCAACTTTGGGTTTTTTACCCCCCCCCCCATCCCAACAGC
>OLMO02000231.1:22108002-22120213 GCA_900291935.2 Cassiopea xamachana
AGTGAATTGCTGATCATTTAGAGTTGATTGTGTATAGAGAAAAACTTAGTGGTAAATTTGAGTTTTCTCTCGGCTATCCTATCACACCAAGGTAATTTGAGTTTGAGACCCCTGTCTATATGGATACAAGTATGTAAGTATCTACCTCATTGCTGATGATTTCAACATAATTTGAAGGAAATAATCCGTAATGACCATTTGCAGCCCGTCCTTTCCACCAACCTTCGTCAATCTTCTCAATTTCTTGGATGATATCCCCAGGATCAAAGCTTATTTCATCAGTACTCTCTAAGATGAGAATGGCACTCGGGTAAGAGTTTATTACATGCAGGGGTTTTATAGTTTCTATTATGAAATTGATGAATAAGTAAGAAAACAATCTCTTACCAGCCTGATAGTCATAGAGCGCCTTGGCACGTACAATGGAGGAAGCATCCTGTCCATCAGGACCCTAGATAATATTAATTTTAGCTGTAAATCTCAGATATAACATGGTGTGGGAGTGAAAAGTTACAGCTAATTACGTAATATAACCCAACTCATTAACAACTCCGTTCATGCTCATCAGGAAACCGATAGAATTATCATACAATATTAAGGGCGGATTTCTACGAGGTGAACTGTTCAATGAATTCGCCGCGAAACTTCACCAAGCATGCACAGCTTGAGTCATTGCTTTCACCGTGAGCGCTTGAAAAAGTAGAAACAAGGTCTACTTTTTCGCGGCAAAAAGTCTCGCATAAGGCTTTAAACCAATCAGGGTCCAGGAAGCAGTGCATGTGTCTCTTGCTGTCCTTGATCGTGTTGCTGGATTGTTCTGGCTATGGCTGCTGAAAGTCAAAATATGAATATTACTCTGGATTGCCAAGATCCAGAAGTGCTTTCAACTTTGATTTCTCTCCAAAAGCAACAGCTGCGGTATTTTTTGTCGTAGCAGTGCTCAAGGTCAATATTCGAGGATTCAGAAGAGCAGTTTTGCGTAGAGGAAGTGAAGAGGGAAAAGGTACGTGTGGCCTAAGCACTATAGTAGTTCAATACATCGTTTTCTCATTTTGTTATGTTAGATTTGCGCATAATATCTAATAGATAATGTTCATATTTTGAATGAAAGCTAATAACTGATTTAATTTACTTTAGGAGCCTATTCAGTTTGAAAGAAATGCGTTTTTGGAGGCCATCAGGGATCTCACGCGCTTGTAGGATTGTAACTACCATGGTTATAAAGACGGAAACATGAAAAACAATGCTTGGAAGCAGCTTTCATCAATGTTCAATAGAGACGGTGAGCCTCTTGATATACAATTAATCAGTATAAATTGTTCAAAAATCAATAATAACCTGCAATATTCCAGACCATTGACATGGAATTATTTTGATAACAAGATCATATCAAGCAAATACTTATTTAATGTACACAGTGAAATATTGTTCGGTAGCTTCGAAAGACCCATCTAGTATCTGTGCAAGCTGATATCAACTCTGAGTTGTCAGAGGACAACCATGTAATGCAAAAAGGGCACTCTATATACAAATTTGTGAAAAGTGGGGGCACATGCCCCCTGTGCCCCCTGCTCCTAAATCAATGTGTGCAATGTTATTTTGTTTTCTTTTATTCAGTTGCATTTCTAAAAAAATAGTTAAAAAATTTAAAGGATGTTTTAAAGAAATGTTTGGACAAGAGAAGGCGCCCAACAAGATCTGGTGCAGCAGGCTCCACCCTGCCAAAATGCCAATTCTTTAATCAGATGGTATTTTTGCATGAAAAAAGTGGCGAAAAGCCAACAGAAAGCAATGTGCAATCCCCAGAGGATTCTCTGTATATTGTTGTGATGGAAAGCCCAAGCAGCAGATGTGTTGGTAGTCCAAATGCCTATGAGAATATATCTGCAGCACCTCAAGCAAAGAGAAGAAGAAAGCATGATGCTGCTGAATTGACACTTTCAAAATCACAAGCAGATTGTGATACAATGTTGCTGAAATCTATCACAGATGAAAAGGATGAGGATGCATTATACTGCCGTAGTCTCATACCCATCATGAGGGACTTACCAAAAAGACAAAAGAGACTTGTCAAAATTAGAATTAGTCAACTGCTTTTAACCTTGAATATGAGGAGGAGTAAAGGCAACAATATTTGTAAAGAAACTAAGTGAGCAAGGTTTGTAAATGATTTGCTTAAGAAAATAGATGTTTTACTGCATTAAAGTGCAAGTGACACAAATATTTGACATTTTCTATTATTTGCATAACTTACTCCTATTCATCTTCAATGATCAGGCTGAGGCCAATATTTTCAAAAATTTCATTTCAAATGGCTATTTTTATCGATTTAAAAAGTCCCCGGTAGATGCATCCTCGTTTTCAATCAAGAGCGCGCGCCAATTTCCGTGACGTCACACAGAGAAGACAGGAATAACATCGCAGGCAACATCGTACAGCATGGCGTCCTCAGATAGTGAGAATTCGTTTCGTACGGCCTCTAGTGGCTACTCAGATTCGGAATGCGGTTCAGATTCAACGTCTGACGGTGGGAGTATGCTTCATATACAGCCATACATGTTCGAGCCGAAGAGAGCAGTATCTGAAAGAGAGGTGGCTTGTGCCGAAGATGGTGAAGACGATAATGACCGTTTAGGAAATTTAGATTGGTACGTATAGCACGTTCGAATTTCTTGGACAATGCCAGAGAGGGTGTTTCACTTTCTTTGATAAGGGGGTGTGCCCCCTAAAAGAAACAAATTAACTAGCTTCAACACTTAAAAGGCATGGTGTGGCTTTGTGGATTAGCCCACATTAAAAATTGATAGAAACGATTCCTTGTAAATGGAGCATTCTCACAAACTAGAAACACCTATTTGATAGATTTTTTGCATAGCTATTAAAGTGATTTGCTTTGCATAGCTTTATCATCTATGAATATTACAAAACACACCAGCCTCTTTCAAGTTGACTTTGATATTTTGCCATAGGTGCAGTTGTGGGCATTGTCAAATAATGGACAAAGCAATTGAGTGTCTATGTTGCAAAGAATGTGAAATAACTATGTCAAAGCTTCCAGACAACATAACTTTATTTGGGAGAGAGGACTATTTTCATTGCATCACACATCACAAAGGGTTTCAAAGTGTTTGTCTTGACCCATTTGTTCTACAAGTGGCTTGGCAAGGATACAAGCAACATTATGAAAATGGTTATAAAGGACCAACGCACAAAAAATATCGACATATTGCATATAGACAGTATGTAAGCTGGATTCATGGGTATGTGGGGAAGCACATTAGAGTAGTTATACCCTCCTGTGCTGTCAGCTGTATTAGGGCACATTTTCCTCCGCCTGGAGATGAAGAACATTTTGAATTAGTTGGTTTCCTATACCCAGACCTCTAGGCCATTTTGCAAAGTAATACATTATCCTTTGTTCACTTTCTACATTTTTGCAAAGGTGTAATAGAAACATGACAGTTAACAAATGATTATCATCATTCTCATATATTGTATGTACCAGAGCTTCTATTTTCACTTGTTTTTAACATCTAACACAGTGTTATTAGCTGGAAAAAGTTTTGTAGTCTGACACAATTCATGCAGTAAATTGTCCTTCAAGTAACATTCAAAGATTTTAGATATATGGCTGATAACTAAAAGTAGATGTAGCACTGCTATCTAGGAAAATGAAAAAATACATAAACTAAGAGTTAAATCTACTTGTGTGTTCCTCTATTGCAATCTCCTTGTTTGGCTTGTCAAAGTTAATACATAGTGGGGGAGGTGACTTCATGGCTAGCTGTTCAGGACCATCTTCATGGGAAATCAATCTTGATACCAAAGCATTAAATAGTATATCAACATAGTTGTACGTGCACTCTGTTAGAATCTTCCTTACAATATAGCCACCTTTTTTATATTTTGGAAATGCAATAGTAAACTCTGGTGCTCCTTTTTTGTTTTGGCACTGCTGTCTTTCAGCATTTTCATTGTAATGCATGGCAGCCAAAAGTAATCTGGTTTTCAAGCCGAGAAATGAAAAATGATACATCTTTGGGGCAAATTGATTTATCAGGCTGTGGTATCCCTCAACTTGTGATGTGTGACCAAATGCAGAACTGTTAGCAATGTCCTTCAACAGTTTTTTGTCCAAAATAATCTTTTCCAATGCATCACAAGGCTCAGAGTCAGGAGTAAACCATACTGTTTCATGTATAGTTTTTGGTGATAATGTCTGGTGTGAACACCTTGGAAATGTATGGCCATGACCCTCATGCTTGTTCTGAATGTGCCTGATTAATGATTTCCATTTTGCTTCAATGAGATCCTTGTCATCTATCTCTGTAGACATGACTGACCAGTAATAGTGGTTAACAATAGACTTAGTCCATTCTCTAACAAGTTCAAATCCTTTCCTCTTAGACAGTAACTGAAGTTTCTTCTTAATGGACTTGGCAATATGCCAGCAATCAAAATAGTGTTTGATACCCTGGCAATCCTTTTTCAACCATGCTGCAATCTGTCTGTGACGATCTGTGACAATTGCTCTAACCTTTACTTGAGATCTATTGAATAATTGGATTGTTCGCTGTAACCCCTCAAGCTCCATATGATAAGAAGATTTCACTTCATTGCTTTGAACAAGTTCTACATGCAAAATCTTATTTTGCTGTAGGTCAATAGCTGTATAGGATCCATATTTAGCAGAATGTCCCATGCTATCACACCTTCCATCACCTCCAATTAACAAACCTTCTCCTGTACCTTGCAACAGCTGATGATGCTGTGAATTCCAAAGTTTGGCTACAACATAATGAATATGCTTATTCTGGTGTCGAAAAAATGATCTTGCAGATGGACAAGCAATGCCTATACTTTTGAGTAACCTCAATGATTTCTTTGGCAGATTACCAGAGAAAATTATGGCTCCACTCAGCAAAATATCACCAACAGCATATCCTCTGATTTTTGGCTGACTGCACCATTCCCATATGGATTTGCACTTTGAGCACATAATTGCAGCAACTAACATACTACCTTTCAAAACAGAGGTGACAGTGACAGAAGTGGATAAACAAAAATGGCATATTGACAACAGCAGCAGTAGCTGGCTGTGAAACACAATATATTTAGGTTCTTTATGAGGCACTGAACTATCTTGGAAGGGCTCCATTTTCCTAAACTGTGGCTGCATATCTTCATCACTTAAGTAACAATCAAGATCATTATCTGCCTCATAATCACTGTCTGAATTATCACTGTTACTAAATTCATCATCATCATCATCACTGTCAACACTCATTGCATTATCAGTGTCTTTGATGTTCTCCGTTTGATTTCCTACAGATTCATATTTTCTTTTTTGTTTTCTGAAGAGGATGGTGGAAACATAAAATCCAATGAAACTTGTAGGCCAACTGTCTTTTGGATCTTTTTCAAGGAATCTTGTGTAAATCTCTTTGTCTGAGTAAATTTGTTCAATTGTGTTTGGAGATGTAACTGTTCTGTCTGTGTAGCTCTTGAGATCTGCTTATTGCCATTGAAAGTGTATTCTGTCAAGTCTTCCTTGGTATGGTCACTTTTAGCATCACCCTCACACTTATCTTTCAATATTTCTTCTAGTACCCGTGCCCTTTCTCTTTTGCTGAATGCTAATCGTGATGTTTCAGGTATGATTGAGTCTTGTGAATGGATGGTTGGTACAGCAGTTGTTCTGTTCAGTAGAAGTCTGAAATGAAAGTGAAGAATTTGTCTCTATAAGAAACAAGTCTATAAGAAGCAAGAGACTGCAATTAGGCAAGCATTAATAAACATGAAATAGGCAAGCTGAGTTTCAAGTAATGATATGTTACAAGATCATTTTTGATCAACTTAGAAACAAAATAGAAAAAACATGCTTTGCATGCCTCACAGAACCTTCTTCAAAGGAGCCTAATCTGGGTTTTTATTGTTATTGGAAGTATTAAAAATTTAAGAAACAGTTAAGAAACATGTAAGGCTAGATTTAATCAAGTATTAATAAGCTTCATATGAAATATAGAAATTTTGCTTCATATGAAAGAATCTGTTCATTGTGTCATCCTGAGAAATAATCCAATATGAAACATCAAGGAAAATCTCTAGCTTACCTTGTAGCAAATCCATTGTTGAACTGAGCTAAGTTACTGAAGCATTCAGCCTTAAAATGCTTCCTACATAAAACTGAATTTTTTGTTTGCTTCCATTTATCCCTCTTGGTCCGCACAAAAGCGTTCCACTGTTTCACCAAAGAAGCTTGCTCTGGCCAGTGGAAAAGTTGACTGTCCTGGTGATTGCAATCCGCTGCCACACATCTTCTTGGCATTGCAAGACAATAAATGAGGCTTTCGCTTACAGACGAGAGCAAGAAATACTTGGCAAAATCTATCTTCCGACGTTTAATTCAGATACAAAATGTTTCCCATGTAGTCAAGATGGGCAAGCCACTGTTTTCGACGGAAGGCAATGCCCGTGTAGCTCCTCGTCGTTCTCACTGTGACGTCACAGCCTCGATTTAGTACACGTATTGATAGAAAAACTTTTGCCTTACCCTCCTCACATTACCTATCTTCAGCTTAGTTTTAGAGCCACAAAAATGGTTCACAGATCAAAAACATTTTGGCTACATGTGTTTTTTGACCCAATCTCTCCAAATAAGAATAAAAATGAGGTGAAAAAATTTGTGTCACTTGCACTTTAAGAGCATGTATACAACTAATGTAGTGGGTAATATATTGCAATTAAAAACGTCTCACCTACGACAATAAGCAGACAAACAAAGATAAAAAAGAGGAGTTCAGGTGCTGAGAATAAAATTAACTTTTTCTGTATAAAAAGAAAATTCTATAAGAGCACCAGCTTCAAAATTGATGGAAAGTTAAGAACATATTAAGACATATTAAGAAACAGCTGAGGCTGAAGCAATAAACCTATAAGTTAATAATTTAAGAAAAAAACTAAGACTCAACATTTTAGAAAAAATAACAATAGACATCCTGAAACTCAATTTTACTGGTTCTAGTAGTAAAATAGTTATATGTACCTTTCATACCCCTCTCTCCTTGGAGACCAGTGGGACCAGGAGCCCCTGTACTACCTACGTTTCCCTTTTCTCCTTTGCGACCATCAATTCCTCTTCCAGGGCTTCCCTTTTCACCTTTATCTCCAGTTAGCCCCGCCTCGCCTGGGGCTCCTGGGTCTCCTTTTGTTCCACGTTCACCCTGGAATATAGAGTAATTATATTAGTTGAAGATCAACTAAAACAGTAATAGGCAAGCTTTTTATATCAAAATTAGGACTTCCACAATGAAATAAAAACACCTCTACTCTACTGCGAACTAGAAACATAAGTTTGTTCCTGTCCTGCACTTTCGTTCGCCGTAATATTGAAAAGGGTACAGGGTAAGAGAATTTCAATAAGTCATCTACCCAAGGCCAAATGTTGTGGTCTACTTACAGGCGATCCGTTTATACCGGGGTCTCCTCTTGCTCCCGTAGGTCCTCGAGGTCCGGGTGGTCCTTGAAAACCAAGTGTACCCGGTGCACCATTGGGGCCAGGCAAGCCTTTATCCCCTTTAACACCTTTTATGCTCAGACTTTCCCCCTTTTCTCCCCTACTTCCTTTGTCACCAATTGGGCCACGCTCTCCAGGTTCACCCTACCAAAACGAAATAAACAATAATTTAGTCATAAAATAAAACATAACATATCTATAACGCAATATTCTGTATATATTCATACATACAAGAAAATGAGTATTATATAATGCAAAATAATATAATATAATATAACATAATATTGTACAACATAATATAACATAATATACCATAGCTTAATATAATACAACATAATACAACATAATACAATATAATATAATATACTATAGTATAATAAAATATTTATATCATACATTATATAAAATATTTATTTATATTATTATATAATAAAATAAAATATAATGTAATGCAATATAGCATAGTAATACTGTGTAGCATAATATAATAAAATATGATATGATATAATATAATACAAAATAATATAACATAATTTACTAAAGCATAACATTATAACGCATGGTGCAACATATCATAACATAGCTTAAATCCAGCAGCTAAAACATCTCTTATCAGAAAAATGTGCATCATTAAGCCTATAAGTATCAATAACTTCAGTACCGATGACCAACGTAGGAGATGTGATTTAGGAGCAAGAATACATATTTTTTTATAAGAAAAAAGTATATAAGAAAATGAGGCTCAAATCGTCAAAATCTTAAGAAAATCGTAAGAAAATCACGAGGCTCGATTTCCAAAAATAAGTGTTTTGATAGGCCAAAAATCGGTATTTCGTCATAATTGCATTCAAAATGTTTAAAGATGGAATTCAAATTCAAGTATACAATATCAATAACGAAAGTGAAAATCACTTCAGCCAGTTTCTTTCAGTAAAAGTTAAGAAAAATTTAAGAAAATCTCAGGATCAATTTCGGGAAAAGTTAAGAAAATTGCGGCTCAAGCAAAATAATGATTTTTTTGTAAAAAAAAAACGTGTAGCAATGAACGTAAAAGTGTATTGATGAAAAACAAACACAGCAGAAGCGGTACAACGAAAGTACTGGGGGTCTAGACTCCTGCACTTCAAAACAAAAGAAGAAGCAGCGTACCCTTTTTCATAGTATTAGCAAAACGGGCGTTTCCATAAGACGCAAAAGGTGTAGTCAAAACATGCAGGTCTTAGTTACAAAGACGCTCTATTTCTCCATGACCCGTTAACTTATTCAACTGACATGAGCTGCAAGTCAAAATTGGGCAAAAACTTTCTGCCATAACACGTGCAAGTTAGCCTGCGCTCCATTACTTTTTAGCTTTTCCCCTTCTATTCATTCGAAGTGTGTATACTGAATGTGCCTAATGCATCATGGGCACCAGTGCTCATTAATTTCTCCATTAAATGAATGACCCTACCTTGAGTCCTGTCAAACCAGTAGCCCCCTTTGCTCCTTGTTGACCAGGATCACCATTCCTGCCTGCTGGACCAGGTGGTCCTGTCTCTCCTGGGCCTCCATCAAGACCAGGGAAGCCTCTGTTGCCCTTCTCACCCTTTTGTGGCACTGCACAGGGTCCACACTGATCGCCTTTGGGTCCTCTTGGCCCACGACTACCAGTTGGTCCTTGGATTCCTTTAACACCCGGTGGTCCTGGGTCGCCGGGGTCACCTTGCGGCCCAGTTTCGCCTCTTTCAGATACAACAGATCCCGGTGGGCCTAAATCGAAAGGGGGGAAATAAATGGTGGAATACGATAGTAATAATGAAGATATCACTGGTGGAATAAGTTAGTACTAATGAAGATATCAACTAAAAGATACACTCTGGAAACAAATATAAACTTGGTTTACTCTCCTAATTTGGTTATAAATAGAGGCCTTTCAATGAGTAAATCGGACCCGCGCTGCCGATCGCACGCGTAGACTCATTTGTACAGGCTATTTTTAAAAAAATACAATTCTGTCAATTAACGGGAGATACTGATAAAAGTGTTCAACAGTCTAAAGGCAGGCTCAATCATATGCAACTCATACCACTCATTATGAGAGTTGTCCACAATACTTCAATGATGAAGTTATTGCTAGGAAATGATTGCTATTTTAGCTTAACAATATTCACTCTCTTTATTGTAAATATCTTCATTTAGTGTGAATTGTATTTAGCATGAATTTAGAAGATTTGAAAAAATAGATATAAGCATCTGAGGAGCCACCATGTACAAAGATGAAATGAAAGGGGAATCATGATAAAATGAAGTTCCAATTTACAGCCCATTGAAATTAGGAGTTCCACAGGGGTCTTGTTTAGGTCCACTGCTTTTTCCAATTTACATTAATGTTTTATCCCTGAAGATTAATGCTTCAGTGGCTAGTATGTATGCTGATGATACAAATATTACCTTCTCCTTAAACTTGATTTCTATCATCAGCAATGTCGTTAACAAAGATTTAGAGATACTAAAGACATGGCTAGAAGAAAACAGGTTGTCTCTTAAACCTAGCGCACACAGCAGATTTTTATCGTTGCGACATACGATTTTTGTCTTTAGTCTAAAAAATATGCTGTGTGCGGTGACTTACAGCCAACGACTTTTATCGCAAGCGACTGAGTTTTGAGATCAAGCATGTTTGACATTTGTTTTGATCGCAAGAGACCAAAAACAAAATCTGCTGTGTGCGGTATTTCGCGACAAAAATTATGGAACACGTGACTTACCAAGCCAATAGAAGAGCAGAGAATTGGCCTGAAATATCACCCCCACCCAGCGCTTCAGACATCGTTTCTAGCAACGGTAAAAATCTGCTGTGTGCGAAAACTGGAAAATCCTACCATCGCATATTGCAACGATAAAAATCTGCTGTGTGGACTAGGCTTTAACGTCGTGAAAACACATTGCGTTTTGATAAGTAGTAGAAATAAAATAATAGCACTTAATCAGTCTAATACCACAATGTCGTCCATATATATTGGAGATGACAAAGTATCTCCCATAACCAGCATAAAATACTTAGAAGTGCAAGTAGATCAATGTCTTAACTGGGAGGAGTACTTATTGACAATAACAAAAAAGTTTCTCGTGGTATTGGAATGCTTCCTTTAGCTAAACTTTATCTCCCACTGGAAATTGTACAAATGATGTAAAAAAGTTCATACTTTAGGTATTCATGTCCAGTTCAAGTTAGTGCAAGCAGTACAAACTTACAAAGGTTGCAACAATTACAAAATCGAGCTGCGAGAATTGTTACGGACAGTCCTTATGATGGTCACTCGGATTCACTAATAAAAGAGGTCGGTTGGATTACTATTAAGCACCTGGTTGATACAGAAACCGTAAAGATAGTCCATAGGGCTCTTCATAATAAAGCGCCTAAATATCTAAAAGAATTATTTCATAGGCTGTCTGATATATACAAAATAGAGAGTTACGTAACTCAAAAACAGATCTTCACATCCTCAGACAAAAAGCTTTGCCTAAAGGGGAGTATGCATATGGAACAGCCTTACAAATGAAACAAAAACAAGTAAATCGTTCTCCGCCCTTAAAGCACAACTGAAAGCATGAAGAAGTTAAACTGGCCAATTTGATTTTCCGCTTTTTATCACGTACCTAGCTGAGTTCATTCTGTTTTCTTTTCATTTTTATGGTCCTTAGCTTTTTCGTGTAATCAGTGTAAAGATAGGGTAGCTTGCAAATCAATTCTTTTTTGTAACCTCTACCCTGTATAAATAATTTTTAAATGACATGAAATGAGATGAATTCGCTCTCTAACAATGACAAGAAAAACTGCATGAAAAACGGCAAATCAAGCGCGTGGAATAAGGTGGAAACGTGCCTTCGCGCTCGCGAGTGATCACGCGTGTCTCATTGAAAGGCCTGTATATATGTAGGGATATAATTCAAAATAAATTATATTATGAAAATGGTCCTTTCAAATAAAATCTTACTAATATTTAACATTTGGAATACATTGCAAATGACACTTGCAGAAGGAAGACAGTTGTCATACAGGACTTTTCATAACTCCAACTAACTCTTCAACACAGATGATCAAGCTGTAGGAAGGCGAAAAGCCCACTAGGTACGTGGAGCCATTTACCATGAGGAACTAACGACATCTCTAATTTAATCCAAGTAGAAAACAATCTACTCTTAAGTCCCGAATAAGCGGAGGTCCTAATAAGCAAGGGGTTTGGAAAATTTCTCAAGGTGAACTTCAGGGGACCAAATTTTTTGCGCTCATTCTAGAGAAACATACACCTCAATCAGATTATGCAACAAGGCATTGTAAAGATCTACAAATTCCCAGGCTTAATACTGAATATGCGAAAAAGAGTTATCAATACTCTACTGCAAAAATTTGGAATACCATTCCAACTGATATTAGGGAGCTCCCGACTATTAGTAGCGTCAAAAAGAAATTAAAGGAGCTCCTAAAGAGCTGCTTAAAAATATGCTTGGCCACTTAGAAATATGACCCCCTGGAAAAACAGCGTCCTAGGATATAAAATTTGTTACCTACTCTTTTTATTTCTATTTATTTAGACTATTGTAAATATTATCTACTTGGAATTTTGTGTATTATGATGTAAAATAAAAAAGCTGAAGGGAAGAATCGTGTATAAACAATATATTATCATATCATATCAAATCACATCATATATC
>OLMO02000231.1:22120331-22138532 GCA_900291935.2 Cassiopea xamachana
TTATATCATATCACCTACTCTATATACCTGATAAATACACGCCTTGGCTAAATGCTGATTATTTCAAATTAGCAAAAACCAGAGATAGATGTAAAATGCAAGCTGTGAAATGAAATTCAAAATTTTTGATGGAATCCTATAAGCAGATTCGTAACAATTTAAATAACGTAAAAAGACAACGTAAACGTGGACCTTTCTCAAAAAAATTACAAAGTTTCGAGGTGACCTCAAGAAAACTTACAAAACCATCAATCACGTTATCAACAAAAAGTGGAACACTACAGTTGTGCCAAATTGTACTGTAGACGGCCACACAGTAAATAGCAGCAAATCAATTGCATCATCTATGAATTAATACCTCTTCAATATTGGGATTAAACTCAGCGAGAAAATTCCCAAAATAGCAATTCTACTATTGTCTGGTCAATACCCGTTCGAAACTCCTCCACTAGGCTTCTTTTTCTGCCATCATGATAGATAAATTATCGTCAATTTTGAGTACGATGACGACATCGTGGCTCAGGATTGGCTGCATGCAGAAAAACGTTCTCTGAACGTTGAAAAAAGACAGTCACTTACTATATGTTTTGGCCCTAACATCCGTAGGATCGAAGGGCAAATTTATGCTCAACTATCTGTTCTATAGGTGATCAAGCAATTGAAATGATTACTGATACAAAGTATCTAGGTATTCAGATAGATAGTTAGCTAAAATGTGACAAGGCAAATCGACCCCTTGGACTTGTTGAGTATGCCAAAAAATATCTTCCATCTGATGTGCTCAACAAAATGTATAGAGGAATTGTTGAGCCCCATTTGAGTTACTGTTGCTCCGTCTGGGGCTACTGTAGTGAGTCCAAAATTAGCGCTTTGCAAAAAATCCAAAATAGAGCTGCAAGAATTGTAACAATAGCCCATATGATGCCTCTGCTGCTCCGCTAATTCAGAAACTTGGTTGGTCAACTATCAGTACATTTGTAAAAAAAGAGACCGCCACGCCGGTTTACAAGTCTCTGAATTCATATGCCCCTGACTGTTTGAGAAAATTATTCATAAATTGTTCAGATGACAGAGAATGGTTTCTGCGCTTATCAGATACTGATGTTAAGATACCGTTACTGAAAACGATGACTGAACGATAAGGTGTTTTCTTTTCGTGTTGCGAAGCTCTGGAATAGTTTGGAAAGAGAAACAAAATCGGCACCATCCCTGAAAATAATCAAAGAAAAACTATCGAAGGGGTTTTAATCTTAATTTCACTTTTACTTTCTTTTCATAGATTTTGTATTATATTGTATTATAATGTACATCGGTTTATTAATTTTCTTTTTGCTCTTAGTATTAGTGTTCCCTTTCAAACAGGTCGATTTGAAACATATATTATACGAAACTTATAACCCGCATAAATATTTTAAAATGAAATTTAAATGAAACAAGCGGAGGGTCTGAATAAGCAGGGGGTGGGTTGGAAGTCTGGGCTAACTGTGCAACAACAACCACAAATAGAAAATACCCAAATTAACTGCACTGGAAGCAAAAACTTTTCGAAATTTTGCCGCATATCTCTCATTCATTATTTGGGTAACTCAACAAAAAGTTCCAACTTTTTGCAGGTTTTTCATATAAAATTGAAAACTTTATAAGCGGTTCGGGACCTAACAAGAGCAGGGGGTTGGAAAATTTTTCGAGAAAAAAGCGGAAGTGGGACGGCTATTCGGGACCTCAGAGTACTGATGATAAATGGTGTTCCAGTAATTACCTTTCATTCCTGGGAATCCTGGGGCTCCTTTTTCTCCTGGAGGTCCTTTGTCTCCTTGCAGACCATCCATTCCATCTTTTCCAACCACGGACAGACCACGTCTTCCTTTTTGTCCTTTCTGCCCCACCAGCCCTTCTTTGCCGGGGGTTCCACGAGCTCCCTTCATTCCTGGGGTACCTATAAAAACAAAAAGGACGTCGCATTGACTAGTATGCTAACATACCTGGAAAAATAACGTAAATTGATAAAAAAAGAATTAGAGTACTACAATGTAGCCTGGGGGTAGCTTAACTGCAAATAATTAAGGAAGTTGGCAAACAATGCGATACGAGTCTATTCAATAACGGAAATGATGCAATTAACGGAAATGATGCAATTAACGGAAATGATGCAATTAACGGAAATGATGCAAATTTATTTCTAACTTAATTCCAGTGGTGCATTATTAGAACTGAGTTTAAAATAAATTTGTGAATTCATACACAAAAAACAAGAACCCTTCGGTTCCCACTCGATAAATGCCGAAGTTTCCATCATGGTTCTCGCTTTTCATATATGAATTCACGAGGCAATGAGTTTGGTTGTAGAGAAATCATTATTTAAAGGGTCAAGTACCCCCTCGCCTCTTGTGTCGGCCATTGCTCAATTCTGCAAAGACGCTCACAGTAAAGCCGCTAAAATAAGCAAAAACAAATAACAAATGAGGAGAAATAAATTAACTGAATACTCTTAGATTACACTTGGATTGAATACTCTTAGATTACACGTAGATTAAATACTCTTAGATTAAACTTGGATTAAATACTCTTAGATTACACCTGGATTAAATACTCTTAGATTACACTTGCATTAAATACTCTTACATGACACTAGAATTAAGTAGTCTTAGATTACACTTGGATTGAATACTCTTAGATTACACTTGGATTAAATAATCTTAGATTGCACTTGGATTAATTACTCTTAGATTACACTTGGATTAAGTACTCTTAGATTACATACTCTTAGATTACAATGTAAATTGCATTGAGTTTCGTGTGGAATCAAAGTGCAAATAAAGTTGAATGCAGCTGATGATAATTCTCTGCTTCATAATTGTTGTTGAATACATATCATTTCACTTATAAAATAATACACATATCAAAAAGTTTGTAGTGCATGACCGTAAAAAAGAAAAATTACCATAATACAATAACACAGAAAACAACAGACACTAAAGACAAAAACGGTCGAAATATCACGTGGTCAAAATGGTGGAATGATCGAGGGCGTACTACTCCTACACAAGATGAAGTAAGTGGTCTTAATACTAGTGTTTATAGCTTTTGTTATAAAGCTTTTTGAAAATATTCATTTCAAAATTGATCTCATTTAGCATGGACAATAGGAAAATGCTGGGAAAACCAAAGAACCTCAATGGCACCCATGCAGGGATTGAAAAACATGATTTTATTCTAAAAAAGGAGAGATTTCGTTAGTCAATCAGATATACAGTGAAACTCCGCAAACAAAAACCTACTTTTCGAAAAAGCAGACTGACTATGTTCTTATAAAATTGGCACTTATGATATTTTCAGGGTGAGGTTTTTGTCGCAAGGGTGCTGACAACTAATATGAATAGAACAATGGCAAACAGATTTTTGGGTGGCCTAACTGAATTTCAATTTAAAGAGAATCAATCACAATGCAAAATAATGAAAATGAAGTCATTTACCTATGCCCTGGAATTAAGAATTTGAACATGTCATGTTTTTTATATAATGTACCATTTCATAACAATTTGGAAAGAAATAAGTCTGTTTTTGGTTCTTATCTTTGGATGTATTTTTCCAAACAATGAGTCTGTATGTTCACATTTTCCTATGTTCTTGTTTGCGGGGTTTTACTGTAGCTGGCAGTTTCACGCTTACTCGTCTAGCAGAAATAATATTGTCTAACTATGCTTCATAGCAAATGGAGACACGAAGGAAGGGAGATACCTACCATCCATTCCTTTCATGCCACGAGGGCCTCTTGAACCTGGCTCACCCTTTTCACCTTTAGGGCCTGCAGCACCATCACGACCAGATGGTCCACGATCGCCCCTTGGGCCAGTTTCTCCCTTACGACCAGCAACTCCTTTTTCTCCTTTTGGACCATCATCGCCTGGGCTGCCCACTGAGCCTTGCCGTGATCGACCCTGAAAATTAACACAGTAGAATATACATCATGATGAAAAATGCGACTCCTTGGTAATGTAATATTGTCGCACTATGGAAACAAAGCACGACCAAAGGAAACAATACATTTGGTATCTACAGAATAAAACTTAGTCCAAAAAGTGCTCAAAACTATGTTTAACTTTCAGCAATCTTGCGCATTAATATTCTTATGGAATATATCATGTAAAAAAGGGTGTTAATGACATAACAAATCGTGAAAAAAGTAAGGAAAAATTTTACATGATGGCAAACGATTAAGTTGAATACTATCGAAAACGACGATAAATTGACAATGAGTATCTCTTCCATTACTCCTAAGACAAGCGACCTTTCGTCACTGAATTCGTTCGTTTCTATCGTTAACATCGCTCACATTGGCCATAGGAGGAAAATAGCCGAAGGTGTATGACTTATAAATTCAATAAGACCTATAGTACAACTAGAGAAGATATTAAAGGCATTTTTAGGAAGCAGAAAATCCCTAATTTACGTCTAAAACACAACCTACCGGTGCACCTTTTTCGCCGGGTGGTCCTCGTGGACCTGTTCCACCGTCTTGACCCTAAGCAAATTGAAAATAAACATAACAAAATGTAGCGGCTGCAGGTAATAATACATAATGATATTCAATTAAGCAAATGAGACAGTACACATGGTAAAAACGTTATTAAACACTTCGTATCTTGAAATATAAAGGTTGCACAAAAATCATGCCCATTCCTCAATCAGTTTATCAATTAAGAACGCCCATCCTTTAGACATACCTGTACAATTGCTGCCTAACTGTACAAAAAAAGTAAGACTTACATCTCGTCCCGGAGTACCTTCGGGGCCTGTGATTCCAGTGGGTCCTTGTTCACCCTTTGAGAAAGGAAAATAGAATACTAGGTATACCATAAATTAGTAATAGGATACCACTGAGATACTAGAAGTGGTCAAATGACCATTACGTAATCGCGAATTTGGTTGGCTGCATTGATTAGCCAAAGCAAGAACTTACCAATCATATTTGAGAATACGTAATGGTCATGTGACCACTGCTAGCATCTCATTATCCAACTTTACTCTACGATATTTTAAATCACTTCAAAAACGTTTAGAAAACCAAAGAAGAGATTTGAAGATAGATTCTAAACATACTGTTTCACAGTTCTCGAGTAGCTAAAGCATGGACTGAACCCCACGGAATCAATTGCGAAGATCATTGTACATACCCTATCTCCTTTCATTCCTGGTTCGCCTTTTTCACCTTGAGCACCCTTGGAAAAACAAATGAAAGATCAAAAACTACCATGAAAATTTCTGCATTTTTTATTATTAAATTTCACTTACTTGACCACTCTTCTCTAATCCCTATCAAAGACAATAATATAGCAATAATATAGCACTTAATTCGTAAGTAACACAGTTCAAGTCATCAATTCTATAGGTGCAATCTAATATTTTTCACGAGTCATAATTATTTATCGCTAAATTCGTTTGGTTTTTTTTCACTGCAAAAAGTAAGCAAATTCCAAAATCGTAAGCAAAGAAAACATGACTTATCTCACTAAAAGCTATGGCTTTCAAATAAGAGGAATTTTTAAAACGCCTCCTGTTATCTTTTTCTTTCAATACAAATAACTGTTACCATTAAATCCTTTCTATGTACACTAGAGAAATTAATGGGCTCTGGGCATTGGGCAATCTGCTCTCGTGGCCCTTCTAAGTGTACCCTGGGCTTCCATGGGACAAAACTGCTGCTACACTGCCTAGAAGGTGTATCTCAACTCAACCTGCTTCTGTTGAACGTAGCACTTACCTCTGGCCCTCTTTCACCTTTCGTACCTCTTTCACCCTCTGGACCACGTTCACCTGATGGGCCCTACAGAAGCAAAGATTCAATAGTAAATATCCGGTTAATATAAGCCTGCCTAGTATCACTATTTATCGCATTTAATTATCGTAGATGTGACTTGAAAGTGTTTTTCAACTTCCTAATAGCACAACAACGGAAAATTTGCGAGATTTCAAAGACAAATGATCAACAAGCACTTTACGGTAAATCGCACTGAATACCGTCCTATTTTGCCCTTGTGACTGCAACTGTCTTGTGACCTCACATCAGTTTCAATATTTCCCGTGGGTATCTACTTACACGAGATCCGATGTCACCTTTCCGTCCCTGGTCGCCTTTTTCTCCCTAATCGAGAAAAGTGATTAAAATTAATCATTGAAAATACAGTAGGGAAGAAAAACTTTCAATATCAAGGTTGAAGAAAATCACCGTACAGACGCTAGATAATTTTCAGTTATGTGGGAAATTTTGCTATGACAGAAGGACCATAAGGAAGAATCTCTTACTAGCTTTCAGAAATTATTTCTATCTAGTTTTTACTTAAGGCCTACGAGAAGAAAAAGGAAGGAAATGCTAGAACACACAATCAATTGAAACAGATCTAATTCTTACTTTCTTCCCTTGCGGACCTGGTGGGCCCTAGAACAAAGATAAAGCAAGAACAATAACATATAATAACAAGTGCAAAAATAACAAAAGACAAAAATTGTAAAACAGTATTATTAAAAACTTGGCTAAAAATATGCTACAGAAAGCCAAAATCTACGTGATAAATCCCCAGGACCATTGCCCACAGGGAAATCTGCGTAAGTGCCAAAATGCAACTCTAGCACAAGAAATTTAATTAAGGCAAAAGACTTAAGTGTACTACGTCATCACGCTATGGCAGTGGTTCTTAACCAGGGTTCCACGGAGCCCTATGCTGGGTTCACGCTGTACATTTTCGTCTATAGATTCGGAAAGTCATCGACAAAACGAAGAATGTCAGCAAGTGCCAACAAAGACGCCGCGTACGAAGAAAGTCGATGTCTCACTTGTCGATGAAGTAGAACATGTTCTACTTCTCGTAAACTTTTGTCGATAGATCGATAAAATCTTCTTTTCTGTTGGTCTGTTTCCTTATTTTTCAATATCTAAGCACAGATAAATGATTCAAGGGTATCTTTTTCCATGTTTAATTCATCAGGTACAGCACGCAAATAGTTTTCCAACACTAGTTTCAGTAGACAAGTGTCTATACGACTTCTTCCATTTTGTCGATGACTTTCTGCATCTATTAATAAAAGTTTATAGTGTGAACCTAGCATTAGTGTTCCGCCAGTACACCTCAGGGTTCAATCAGAAGTTACGTAACTGCTATGACCGACAGCACTTTTTTACTTTCCTGTACAAATATGCGAACAGGGGATCCTGGGTAAAGGGCGTAACAGAGAACGTCAAGGCTCTTTACGAATTCTGAAAAATTGGGGCGTCATCTTGACTTTCACTGCAAATACCGTATTTTCTCAAATAGAAGCCGCCCCCGAATAAAAGCCACAACATTTGATGAAAACATATTAAAAGCTGTCTTCAAATAGAAGCCGCATTTAGGAACAATAATGGAGTAGCCGCCCTCAACACTTTCATAACACCTTCTAGAAGGTTCTTTTGCCAGTTTCTACCATGACGACAAAACCAAAAAGCTTCAAAAAGTAACAAACTTCAATTTCAATTACTCAAAGCACTTTTAAGCAAATTCGAATGCAAAATAGTGGGTTAGAGAATGTACTGCGATGACTGAAAAAGTGAATAAAATACGCCCTCGAATACAAGTCACGCGCAAATAGAAGCCGCAATTTTACAAAAAAAAACTAACAGAAGTCGAGGCTTCTATACAAGAAAATACAGTAAAACAAGAAACTTGTCTCTTGAATTCCTCTGAGAGGCCCCTTCAGGACCTCAAAAGCTTAGGGGCGCTTAGGAGCTGTCCTAACCCAAACTTATGTCAGTCATGCCGCTGTCCTAGAGGCGTTGGAATATTTCCTTGAGGTTTTGATTCAGAAAAAGGTTTGAAAACCATTGCACTTTAGTAATGATCTGATGCGAAAAAGACGTTATCGGTAGATTTTGTAAGCCTATTGCCAAGGTTCATGAACGGAAATTGGCACGAAGATAACTTTGCTTATTATCTAGATAGATAAGATAGATTGGTTACAGAGATGGTTAAGGTGAAAAGTACGATGTCAACAAAGGACTAGCACTGCCACTAGCAACAACCAACAACACTATTTTACTGATGTTAAAGGTGTTAAAGAAGTTTATTGATGCTAACGGTGTCAAAGAAGTTTACTGGTGTTAAAGGAACAGCAAAAAAAGTAAAGATTCACCATAAAATCGTGAATCAAAAAACTCATTCAATATCAAAATTAGAAGAATTTCAGTAGCGACAACTCACCAAGAATACAGTGTTGTTGACGGTAGTACCTCGTGCTTCCTTGAAGTCACAGTCTCTACCAGGCTGGCCTCGTTCTCCTCTAAAACCCTGATAGAAATTGAACAGAAACAGTAGCCAAGCATAAAAGAAAATTTGATGATAAAAATGTCGTAGCGCATTCAAGCGATAAGCACAAGACATCAAAAATTGTTGAAAAGCTATGGCACATAACTCGAACGCTTGTTGCAAATAAAGAATGGTTGAGAGAACTGACAACTGGCCGGGTAGAAAATCGAATAGATTCCCATTTTGAAAAGCAAATTGGAAGTAAAATAAGTTATCAATTTGTAATGCCACTATGAGAACTAGCGCAATAACAGCTATGAAAACGGGGGCACCAAACTAGCTCAAACGCAATATAGCTCATGTCCCCACCAGACATTAAGTCCAAATTTAGTAAAAGAAGGCAGTCAATTCTTACCTTCTCTCCTTTCAACCCAACAAGAGAAATTCTATCTATTCCCTATAAAGAAACACACGTACTAAATAAGAGAAATAATTTCAGTGCATGATATGATAAAAAGCATAAATACGTACGCATGTGAGTATGCACATGTGCATAAGTTTCAAAACGAGGATTTGCTTGACAAAAACTCGCATTTACAGAGATCTCAATAGAAGGCAGGTACCGGCGATTTGTCACCGGCTACTTGTGCCTAAACTGCCGTCTACTTTGACTTAAAATGACGTAATAAGTACACATAATGGTAACTTTCCATAAGACGCATGTGCCTATTATTCATGATCAGCCGCCTACTTTAAAAAGTATTGAAAGCTCTGATATTGCCTCGAATCTCTTCAAGAATAGACCCTACTATAAATATCCCCATCATGCGGAGGAGAAAAAAGCTGCTCAAGAATCTCAAGAACTTCCAAATAATCTATCTAAAGGGTTCCAATGTTTGGGAGTTCGGAGTATATAACGTGCTAACAGCGAAGTCTGACTGTCAAGAGCTAAAATACTTCAAAGTGAAATGTCCACGGTACAAAGATGTATCTAGTATTTACCTTCTCTCCTTTGAGACCAGCTCTGCCTTTTAATCCCTAAAATTACAAATATGAAATTATCCCCATATAAAGACTAGGCATTCTTTTTCGATTCTATCATATAGTTCTGCTTAGCTTATATGAAATAAAAGACTCATCATTAATGATGAAGATACTATACATATGTGTGTGTGTATATATATATATATATATATATATATATACATACATACATACATACATACATACATACATACATACATATATACATACATACACATATCTACACATACATAAACATATTCGCTAAACTTTCGGTAATGTGGTTACCCTTTCTCCTTTTTCTCCTTTTGATCCTTTAGCACCATTGAATCCAAACAAGCCAGTCACACCCTTGAAAAATTATCATCAATATTAAACTAGAATAAAAATCATATTTGTTTTATAATTGAATGGCGAACTGATGTGTAATCACAAAATTTACCAAACACAACTGAAGACTATCCTGATATTTTCAAAGACGAATGAAACTTATGGGCAAGGCATAAGTGGCGAGGATGTCAAGACGCTACATAGGACACAACAATTAAAAAGCGCTCTTATATGTAGAGCAGTAGGTTGTGAGTAGTAATGACAAGCTACATGAACAAGTATTGCCCAACTGCTTGTAGATTCAAAAATATTCCATTCAAGCTCTTTAAATATAAAATACTACCTTCTCTCCTACAGCGCCTTGTTCTCCTTTTTGTCCCTGAAAAGAAGATATCAGTTCTTCAGTTTTTGCGTACTTCAAAGATTTTTATAAGTGGGGATTTCATTACAAGAAACTGCTCTCAGTATTAGATAACCTATTCCAATACTGAAAAACTGAAAACAGAACTATTATCGACAAACATTAAATAAAGTCAAGTATATTCGTTGTCTCTAAAATTATAAGACTTCTGTCTGTTTATATTTTTATAGGCATTAAGGTACTATGTAATTATCTTCTAATTTGTATCTTAATCTGAAGAAATTTTTTAACATGTTATACTATAAACTTAGGTAGTGTATGGGGTTGGTTAGGCCCCAGAATAACACAAACCAACAAGATTTAACGAGAGAGACAAGACTAAACTTTGCACTATAGCCACAGATCTTTTATAACCAAAAATCAAAAACTCGTTTACTCAATTCGTTTTTTCTACTCTCTCTCTCTGACTTCCAAGATCTTCTAATTATCAAGATAATCTGTTCTACAAGATAGACGGGGGTTGAAACGAGCATCGCTCATTTCGTAGCTAAAAAGTACAGTTTTATTCAAAAGTAACTAAGGTCCTTCACAGTAGCACTATGAAAAACCATGTAGATGGATAGTGTGTTACCATCATATCATATATCACATCAGATCATATCATATCGCATCACATCAGATCACATCATATCACATTATATCAGATCATATCAAATTACATTACATCAGATCACATCATGTCATATCACATCACATCATCTCACATCACATCAGATCACATCACATCATATCTCATCACATCATATCTCATCACATCATATCAAATCACATCATATCAAATCACATCAGATTATATCATATCATATATCAATCATATCATATCATATCAAATCATATCATATATCATATCATATCATATCATATCATATATCATATCATATATCGTATCATATATCACATCATATATCATATCATATCATATATTACTGAAGGTTAGTTACTACCTTTGCTCCTTCCTGGCTACTGCCGCTCTCACCAGGTTCTCCCTGTAAAGAGAAAGCATGTGTGAAGCAAGAGCTGCCTAATGAAGAATACAGCTGAGGTTGATTGCTTTAAAAGCATCAAAAACAAAGCTCCAATTGCAAGAGCAAAACACCAAAGAAAAGCAAAAACTATGGTAAAATTGGAAACAGTCGGACAAGAACATGCCAACTGAAATTTGCTTGTATTCGAACTACGGGGAAGTTCGGGGTAAGGATGTGCTCTCGATAATTTGCTAAAATTACATGCAGAGGTGATGATTGTTAATTCAGCTTGCATAGCTTATGCAGCAAGGTTCCCACCCATGCCCCCCCAACCACCTGCTTCTTAGCATTCTGGGGACTTACTAACATGAGGGAGGTAATACTTTCTCACCACTTACGGTGACTGTTTAGATGGAATTAGTTTTAACAAAACGGAATACTCAAAGCGCAAATGCAATGTTACAGTATCTGTCCGAAAAAGCAAAACGAATAAACTACGCCTTGACATGAGACATTGACACTGCAAGTTACTTAAAGTGATAAACGGAGGTATTTAATAAGGTCTGGGTGTGAGAAAAAACTTGAAAAATTAATAAGCGAAATAACCTCCCTATTTAATGTATGTTTATAAAGAAAACTAATAGCTAAGTAACAGCTAATTTAAGCCTACTTTACAATATTTACTGAAATCTAAACTTAAAGTTAAAAAGAAAAGAAAATAAATATACAAGGGCAATAATTTCAAATTAAAAATGTAAAAAAATTACTATATTAAAAATGCAACTCTTGGGGTATACGGTCAGCACAGACTACAGTTGCATCTATCACTGTTCCAATGTCTAATTTGTTTTTTGAAATAGAAAAGGTACCTGATTAGAAGATCACTTGAGGAGCGAAAGTTTCTACTAATGTCTCAGTTCTGGGACACCAGAATTGCCACATCGCTTAATTCAACAGCTCACCCATACCACCGTTGATGGGAAGGACTTCGTATATTAGTGTTATTTATCAAAGCTTAAAACAAATCTTTTCGCAAATAAAAAGATAGAGTTTGTTATATAGGATCCCGTACCTTGAAACCTCTTGGACCTTGAAATCCCTGGAAAACACAACATTGAATAAATTAGAGAAACAAATTAGATGTTAGGATAAAAAAACTGCAGTTAGAAACTTAGAACAAATAAGTGTAGTGTAGTTGCATTTATCATAAATCTTAATTTCATGGATACAAAGATCTTAAAGTAAATATTTCAACGATGTAGGTTGTTGTAATATCTTGGAAAATTCAAGAAGTTTTTAATTCTAAAAAGCAGGTCTTGCATGAAAAAGTATATCAGCAGATATGATATACCTGTTTAAATATTATTACCACTATTATTATCACATGAGTCAATTTTTATACATCAAAAAACACTAAATGAGTGAGACTGCTAAAGTACTCACTGGTGGGCCAGCTGCTCCCGGCCTGCCATCTCGGCCCCTGATGCCTTGATCACCCTGAATAATAATAATTTTTTTCAAACTTCATTTCATCAATATATTATTAAATCTACAAATACAAATCTCACTGACAGGTAATTTATACTTGGCTTGCTTCAAAGAACATGCATAACTAATACTGAAATCAATACATAAAGTAGAATGATGATAGTAAGAGTTTAAGAGCTCAGGTTGACTCCATGGCTTATTCCTCATACAAAATATGTAATAAGTTGTTCGGATGATTGTAGTAGATAACTTTGTAACTATGAAGTTGAGATTATGGTTATCGATGCCTATGTCATTACACATTTGAAGAAACGAGTCTGAAGAATTACCGAATATACCAAGGGAGTTAATACAGAGTTTGACGAATTCTATCCTATCATAAGCTTTGTCAAGATCTACCAGAAGGGGACGATACTTAAGTTCCTTACGACTAGCACTGATATTTAAATTCGTTTCGAAACCCACAGTTAATTCTATGATGTAGAGGATATGAAATTGTTTAACGTTGGTTTTTTACATAGCTTTTATAAGAGACTAATCAATATCAACTATTTACATCAACATACTCTAAATGCAACAAAATCGTTAAAAAGAGAAAAAAATAGAGAGGGGACGAAGAAAACACGATGTATATAACATCTTCACTATTTCCAAAGTTTACAGTTGCAGTTCTCTCCACTCCAACTTTTTATACATTTCGTAAAAGAGCAGATGGAGGCTTGGCTTTCAAATTCATTTGGAAGGTAATTCCATAAGATGCTGCCTCGAAAAACTATACTATCATTTCCATATTTAATAGTATTAGTTTGAGGCAAGATTAGCAGGTTCTTCGATCGTAAATTATATTGAATACTCTTTTGATGGAACATGTTCCACATAAAAGATGAGAATTGGAAAGTACCATTAAAGAATGCGAAGTATCATTAAAGAAGACGTATCCTCTTCAATGTCTCAATCGGAAGGTGTCAATGGTAATCGATAAAAAAAACTTCTACCGTCAAACAAATATAGCAGTAGAGCCTTAAATCATAATTCTAACCAAAAATCCCTTCATGTTTCACTACTGAATACTTTGGCTTTGCTACATAAATCAACAATGACCGAAGAAAAATTTGGATAGTCTCTAAAGATCTTAGTAGTGACAGAATATACGATTTTTATTTAATAAGGAACCTACTCCAGGCCTAGTTCTAAAAGTTCCTTATTTTTGGGCCTCTTTTTGTCAAATTCTAGTACTAAAAGTTCCTTAATAATTCCTTAATTTTCATTGAACATATAGTGCCATAAAGCCGGTACAAACATAAGGAACAATCAATATTCTGAATTTTACTTTCTATTTTAACTAGAACTCAAGATGAAAAGCACAAATAAGGTAGGAAAGAAGTTTCATAAATGTATCTATGTAAGTTGCCAATGGAACCGGCTTCCTAATTCTTGATTATTTGCAGTTAAAAAATTTTTGAAATTGAAAAGTTCATTGGATTCTTCACAATTATTAGTATAATTTCCTTAAATATTTTAGTCGTCTACGTGTAGGTTCCTTATAAATTGGTTCCTTATAAAATAAAAAGCGTGTACACGGATTAAGTATTACACTCTTTTTTTATAAGAATAAAGTCTATAAGAATATTGAGGCTCAAAATTGCTATAATTTAAGAATAAGTTAGGAATATTGCCAGGCTCAACCTTCATCAAAACTAAAATATTTTGTTAATCGAATCAAATTTAATTAAGAGTTTCCTCCCAAAACAAAACATTTGTCACTTTGACGCTATATATATATATATATATATATATATATATATATATATATATATATATATATATATATATATATATATATATATATATATATATATATATATATATATATATATATATATATATATATATATATGTTTTAAAATACACTCAGCCGCTCTGTAAGTAATTTACACCTTGTGTTGAGCAAGAAAAATTTAAGAATAATTTAAGAATAATCTGAGGCTCAAATGAGGCTCAGAAAAAAATTAGGTATTCTTATAAAAAAAAGAGTGTATGCATATTTTCTTTCACAGATCTCAACTAAGAAGGAAAGTAACTTCGCCAGGGTTCTTTTATTTCACATCATTTAGTTCACAGCGAATCGAATAAACAGCATCACTTCCCACTCATCAACATTTGAAACAACGCTCATACGCCCCTAACATCCTGTATTTGCATAAAAAATGCTTTAATCTCGTCAAACGCTTCCATACATCAAAGCACCAGGCAGATACGACGTTAACTATCAAAAGTTTAAGGAGAGATCAAAAAAGGCAAAACGAGTAAAAGTCGTTTTCGCTGAGCAAAACGCGAAACTTCGACGCTTTATCCAGTGACGTATAAATTAGATAACATGTTTTCAACTCGAATTTTGTGGAATTGCAAAGGGGGGAGTTCTTCTAGTAGGACGGGCAATGGTCGCTGTGGCCTCTTAGCTTTGTGCTTGGCCTGAGGTCATACTACGAACGCAAACTCACGACTACCACTCTTGCAAGGTAGGTTCCACTTGAAGGGGACGTCCCCTTAAACCAGTGCTTCTCAACCTTTTTGATCTAACCGCCCCCCAATTCAACGAATTTTTTTAAAACGCCCCCCTCCTCTCGAAATATACTTTCTTTCATCAGTTTCATAAGTAAATATATTATATCATACCTTCTCAAAACGCCCCCCTAAATTCTCAAAACGCCCCTTTGGGGGCGATATCGCCCCCGTTGAGAATCACCGCCTTAAATGAAGCAAGTTAGTAAATGATAAACACAAGCAGTACCTTCGTTCCGTTGCATCCTGGGATACCTGGTTCTCCAATACGTCCTTCTTGTCCAGGTAGACCCTAGATAAAGCAAATGTCAAAAGTCAGCTCATCAATTGAATCTTTTACAAAAAGAAGTAGAAATCAGTCGATAGTTACCAGGAGCTAAGCAATCAAATAACTTTAGTACTAAAATCCATCAATCAATTGGAGTCTGGCTGACAAGACTGAAACCTGGCCTGTGTTTCAGGGGTGGCAATATTGTCCTGGAGGAATCACATGGTACATAAGCTGAGAGCGTATTTCATACTCTATGTTATCAGATTTGTGGTCCTAGGGGCTCAGGGGGAAAGCGCCTTTGCTTAATTTATTTGAGCTTCAGGGGGAACAGACCCTTATGAAGTTAAAGTTTCTGAAATAGTTCTTTAATATTTCTAAGTTGCTCGTGATTTTCAAGTTCATTTTGTTTCAGCGTTTTGCTTCGATGACTGTAAAAAATTGAAAATTCTGTTTTGAGCCCTCTTGTTAAATATTTAATACTACACTACTGGCATCATCCTGGCGGAGATTAGGCCTGCAAGGAATATACGATTCAATGATTCTCGAATACTTGACTTTCAAGGAATATTTTATGTCAAAAAACCTATGCGATGCTTTTGAAAATTCTGAGAGGTCAAGGATTGTAGCTCTCGCATCTGTTTCATCCATTTGGTAAAAGTCGGCGAAAATTATTACTTAAACCTTTGCCCTCGTTTTCAAGCGAGGACATATGTCTCAGTTCTAAACACAATTTGAATCCCGTATGTCGCAGTTCTAAACGCTGAGAACAAAAGATATCAGTCACTTGTGACCCATAGGTGTAAGTTCTAAAGATGATTACAATAGAGAGGTCTCAGTTCCAAACACAATCGAGAACACATATGTTTCATTTCCGCACAAAGTTTCGAAGAATTCTAAACCGACAGGATTCGAGAAAGAGGACACAATTATCGGCCACTGAGCACAGCGGGTAGAATTTGCAATATTTTCCGAGGGCATTTAGCCTGGTTGCTGAAGCGAGAGGTATATGACTTTTTATGTGCACATTTTAGAAAGAACAGACACACAATAAAAAGGTGCAGCTCATTATATTTTCCCTGAAAGAAAAAAAGAATTCTTTATTGATTTTTTCTTATGACTCATAACTTCTGACTGAGTTCTAGAACTCTTGGAACTCACCCTAGATCCGCCCTTGAACATGGCTTAGCATCTAGTATAAAAAGCTGTTATATAATGCCCGCTGCGCGTGCATATCTGCAAATTAGCCTTGGAAAGACAAGAAGTACCCCCACTTGCATGCATGAATTGATGACAACACATGTTACTGTGAAGGACCATGTGACCCCCTGAGGGGTGTGGTTGAATTTCAGAGCAAAATTGTTGATAAAATGTGCGAGAAATGATAGTGAAAAAATGATCGCAAACCTACGCTAGGCTACACGGTTCAATAAAAGAAAAGAGGGAATGTAGAACCGTGTAGCCTAGCGTAGGTTTGCGATCATTTTTTCACTATCATTTCTCGCACATTTTATCAACAATTTTGCTCTGAAATTCAACCACACCCCTCAGGGGGTCACATGGTCCTTCACAGTAACATGTGTTGTCATCAATTCATGCATGCAAGTGGGGGTACTTCTTGTCTTTCCAAGGCTAATTTGCAGATATGCACGCGCAGCGGGCATTATATAACAGCTAGTCTTCAGGCATCATGTAGTGTGAAAAGATAATGAATGAGCCATGCGTGCAATAAACATAGATAATATAGTATCAATAACTGTTGCCGGATGCATTAATAAAAAGCTCAAAAACCATGTCAAGGAGCATCTTTTGTTTGAGTATTCCTTTAGGATAGGTTACATCATATATTCAATACACCCCAGAAACTACCATTACCCCTGACCATTAGGGTTACCTATCAAAATGCTGTCAATTAAAAGAACAAAATTCACAGGTATGATTGCTACTTTTATCTAAATAATAGATTTTTAAAAAGACAATGTATAAAATAAGAATGATGAAATGACCCCTACGATAATCACTCACTCTAAAGAAATAACACATCCACTAAATCGACGCAAACACCGCTACCCCTGAATATTAGCGGAGGTGCCACACCTCCACCCTTTGGTAAGAAAGTAGAACAAATGACTCCAAGTCATGAACTTATTATCGAAATAAAAAGCACTTGACAGCCAAAAGCGATATGATATATTATATACTCCAATATAAATTTCTTAATACTTCAACAATTCACTAACTTAAATACAAATTTAATGTGATGCTAAGAGAGTCTAATATGCATCCAGGTAAGAGGTATACTTCAAAAATCTTTATAGTTAATAATAGTAGTTACAGTGAGTATGAGCTCGCAAAATAGTTTATCTACTTTGCAAAAAATAATTGAGGAGCACTGACTAAGACATAAATGATAAAATATACAGTTTCCAGTATAACTCTGCAAGAAAATACAATATCCACTGTTCTGTCCATTATGTTTTGCTGCTTAGAATATAAGCCAAGCCTCCTTAGCATAAATAAGTGATTCATAATATTGTAATTAAAATCCAATTTAGTATTGCACTGCACACCAAAATCTACAATACAAAATTAGGCCATGAAACAATAATTCACACCCTATTCAGTAGTGAACTAAATACCAACAATTTGGACACATATGTGCTCCTCAACAAACCAAATCCTAGTGATTCAGCTCAAACACTTTAACATACAGAATTGGCTTATGAAGTTATAATTGGAAAGTCATTTAGTATATGGATAAACCCCAAGAATTACTATAGTACATTCATGAAATGGTAGCCCTAAATAAGGAGTGCTTTCCAAAGAACGAAATACATACTACCCCCCTGAAAGAGCCCCATGCCCCCA
>OLMO02000231.1:22147250-22202046 GCA_900291935.2 Cassiopea xamachana
AAAGGTCTGCTAAAACTTGGAATAAAAGCTCGCTAAATATATTGGCCTTCTAAATGCACTTTCCTTACGAATTAGCTCATTACGTAAAATAAAAGGAGCAAATTTATAAGGAACGTATATGTAGAAGGCCGAAATATTTAAAGAACTTATATTACTAAAGGGATAATCCCTAAGGAACTCTCAATTTGAAAAAATTTAAACTCCAAACAACCATGACTTAGGAAGCCGGTTCCATTCATTTGCAGCCAAAATTCGCATAGATACATTTATAAAACTTCTTTCTTGGCCTTTTTGTGATTTTAGCCTTAAGCCAAAATTTGGTGCAGAATTCAGAGTTTAGATGTTTTCTTGCGTCTGTGCCATTTTGATGGCACCAAATGTACTCTGAAACCTAAGGAGCTATTAAGGAACTTTGAGAACTACAATTAGAGGTCCAAGAATAAACACTTTCTTCCTTATAATTAAAGCGTGTATGCATACATTAAAAGATCTAGTACCACTGCCAAGTACTGAGGTCTAGGACTTATCCATTCATAGGTACTGGACCCGAATATGTACATATATAGCGTTATCTACTCATCGTTTCAGTTAGTTAGCAGCCATCAATCTTCTCAATACCATTCAAAAATACGTCTATTCTTACTACGATTATATATATATATATATATATATATATATATATATATATATATATATATATATATATATATATATATATATATATATATATATATATATGTGTGTGTGTGTGTAGTGATAAGTGCTGTACAAGTGTAGTGCATAAACTAACTGTTCACGCATTACAAATATAACACCATAGTACAATAAACACTACATTTATGCATATATAGCTTAGTAAGGGAATATTCCATAAGTCTGTCTGATGGGGGCACAGCAGCATGAAACTCTCAGTAACAGATACATGCACTGCTATTAAGTTGTACTTCTACTATAAATATAAATATAAATATATATATATATATATATATTTAAATATATATATATATATAATTATATATATAAATATACATATATATACATATACAAATTACTTATATATTTGCGTGTATATATATATATATATATATATATATATATATATATATATATATATATATATATATATATATATATATATATATATATATATATATATATATATACAAATTACTTATATATATACTTAGCAACTTGACAACTTTTTGGGCTTCACAACCACCCAGTCCCCTGCTACGCATTATTTGTGCAATCTTGAGTGAATGTAGAAAACAAACAAACCTTGTCTCCCTTCTTGCCGACACAAACTGTGCTACAGGGCTTACAATACGGCTCACACTATGGGAAAAAATTATGTATAGACGTAAATGTAAACAAGAAAAATAATTTGTGTCAATGGCATATAAGATAATACACTGGAAAATTAACCAACCACAGAAATCTCCTCTTATCAATGCAATATATATATATATATATATATATATATATATATATATATATATATATATATATATATATATATATATATATATATATATATATATATATATATATATATATATATATATATATATATATATATATATATATATATATATTATATATAACACAAAAGCAGTCCGAAGGTACAGAAGACTAAAAATCTAACGGGAGTAAACGAACCAAGAAGAAGGAAAAACATGAAACATTCAATATTTTATCGAGTAAATTTTAAACGATTTTTTAGTGTATAAAGAGGGTAGGAAAAATTTTGTCCTGTGAGCTACAAAATAAAACACCATCATTAAAGGCAGAAACCTTTTGATAATGTAGTGTATTGGATTAATCAACTACCTATTGCTAAGGGGAGAGTCTCCGGTCAGCCATATTAATTGCCAAATAAACGTAAAACCTTTTAAGTAAACTATGGAAAAATATTTATTATATTCAGGAGCTTAACAATTATGTTGAACAATTAAAAGTGGTCCATATTCTACAATCTTCAATCGCCGTTGATCAATATTTGCATTCTGGTTTCACCTTCATTCTTTTGCACTTGAAAAGATAGCTCGGTTGCCTAGAACCGCAGTGAAACATTCTCTCTTTATTACCGCCACATAACACTGCTCAAGGCTCATATAAAATAGTCAAGAGAGTCAGGGGGCACAGAGGGGAACTGTACCCCGGATGAAAAGGCTGACATGAGTTTGCCATCACGCAGGGATATTGGCCAGGAAATTAAAAACCAGATTTCTGAAAAAGTTTCTGTAAAACTTTGTCGAACACTTCCTTTCATACTCTCTTCCACAGGAGCGTCGAAATGACTTTCAATGTGGTAACCAGGGTCGGGGATATGTTTGGAATTCTGCTTATCTATGTTGGGTACAGCATCATTTTCAAAGCTTTTAGAAGTTGAACAAACGCAAAAAGGTCTTTTATGGTACCTTCTTCTGTAAAAAGAGTAAAAGTAGTGAAACATACTGTCGTATACAAACAAGCGGGAGGGGCAGTGCCACATACCCTCCCCCGGTTTCGACGTCCCTACCCCCCTCCAGGTATGTCACACATAAGATATAAAGAACGGTGTACATGAACTGTCAGACTATAATTGAGAGGAATTTCTATCAGTTATTAGAACTTCAAAATTGTAGATATCCTATCCAATATGTTGATAAGAATAAAAGGAGTGAAAACTGCTGAGATACTGGATGACATCTAACCCGAGTATAAATGAACTAAAGAATCCTGGATTATCGAAGAGGTAAAGAACTTTAAAAAACATATAACCGGTCCTTTAATTTGTACAATGATATTTCCATTCCCTTTGTTGATTGTACGCTTCCAGTAGCTTCGGTAGCGGGTATTAAGAGATGGGTGGCAAGCTGCCCCCTAGGTGTCATCGAGTCGGCAAATTCTTAGCAAAAGCAGTGGACCAATGGTTAAGTACACTCTTTTTGATAAGAAAATCACTTTTTTGCTTAAGCCTATTTTCTTTCAATGAGGGATGGGGTATGAGTGTGACCAGTCTAACAAAGACTGATGGCTTATGTGGATCATCAACAAAGTTAAAATTTGGCTACATGCATGCGCAAAAAGCATGGGTTTGCACGCTTATGTTATAAAGCCTGCACTCACAAATATGCAAATTGATGACTGCGCATTAATCGCATGCGTGCACGTGCGATCCCAACTTGCTTTCATGCTTGAGGTCTCGTTGAGAACAACCATATTCCTCAGTGTGGTATGACGGGATATATAACCGGTAGAATGTTCGGGAGCAATCATCTCCGACGTTGAATTTTCGCAAGTTGTTTTTGGACATCTTTACAGATGCTTTAAGACAACCAAGGGCTCTACATATATCCTACAATTTCGGAAACCAAAAATTTGGACGGAAGGGCTTTTTCCGAAAATTTTGGCAATTACTGAATACCACAATAATTGTTTTCTTGGGAAATTTTAAAGGGGTATAATAAAAGAAACAGCGAATGGCACATCTTCAAAATGGCACAAACTGCATAGGCTGTACAGTACTTTGCAGTTTCAGACCTTCGATTAACCAATCCATAGGAACTTGAGCTAAGAGCACGATCTCAAACATTCTCCAAGATGCTGTTAAAGTTTAAATATAGGCACAATGGAACATACGAAAGCCTGTTGTCCAAAGTGCCGTAGCTACCGGCAACTATGGCAGGAAGTTGCAGGCAGTTGCAGGCAGTCATAGGCGGCAGCAGGCTCTGAGCTTCCAATGCCTCGCAATTCTCACAACTACTTATAAAATGGGCGTATGAGGGCTTAGTATTCAAGGGGAATGCAACCTTTCTGTCCGAATGATCAAAGAGATGTGGAGAGCAGATAGAAAAATTCATATCGTTCCTTTAAGCAAAGTTTCTCAAATGAAACGAATTGTTGTGCAGCTGATGGGGCTATACCCCCTGCCACCCCATGTACTACGTTTACGCCTATGATAGTCGCCGGCACATTGCACGCACGAAACTACAGGGATGGGAAGCGATGTTCTCCAGTGGAAATCTAGCATGGTTTTGCATACCACAAGTGAAGTATTGAACTACATATTAACTACCCAGATAAGATTTTTGCCCCAAGCTGATGCTACAGGCAGCTTTTGCGCCTCCACATCTGCTTCGTAGTTTTCAATAGAGTTGTATGGGATGTAGACATGTTTTTTATATTAGTTCTCGTTCTATAATTATGTTATGTTTACGAAATTGTAGTCCCTCACTGCTTCGAATCTGAATATTCACAATTTGCCAATTTTCACCATGCAGTGAAAAACAATTTTGAGTCTCCAGTACAAACTTTATCTGACATACTCACAAATATAGGCTACTTTTTACAACCTCGGGGCTTCCATGGTGCTGGGAAATTGTCCCGCGTTGACAGAGAGGTTGTGGACTACAAGGGCGAGCACTTAAGATTGTCAGTATGAAGCCTTGTGGCTGTTGTTACCGCATACTAGAGCATGATAGACACTGCTACTTAATTGTGGTGGTTGTCACGTCCTTTGCAAGACAAGTTTAAATGTTGTCTGTTTCGTATAATCCCTAAACATGAAGCAGAAACAAATCATTAAGCTCCCACTTTTACCAGGAGATCCACGTTTGGCCACCTATTTCGCCACTTAGAGACAGAAATTCATCTTCCTAATAATACAAGAGGGAATTCCTAGTGACTGGAGCCACCAAAAATTTTACCTAGTTCCCCTGTCGGCACCTAAATTTTCGAAGATCTCTAAACACTTTCGGCACTTTCATGACTCTTCTTTTATCGGTCAATTTGAAGGACGTGGTCCAAGAAACATAGTCGTCGAGAGGGCGGCAGGGGGGAATTGCCTCAGGGCCTCATAACACCCAGTGCTTCGTGGTCTGGGGGCCTCCTAACGTAAAACCAGCAGTAATTTTCTTGGCCATGAAATTTTCTGCTCGCGTCGCTCAAAGCAGTACAAAATGCTACCACTCTTCGTAAATTAGCACCATAAAGACTTTGAACTGTTAAATGTAACCAGTATAACTGTAACACCATAATTAATGCAAAGGTTAGTAAACAAGCCTTATCAGCTATCCTTAGTATATTGTAGTTGTTGCTCTACATTGAGCGAAAGAGGGCAGTCCGCTTTCTTAATCCATCCTCTTATATCATGTTATATTTATGTCATGTTATATTATGGCTGCATACTGCATAATCGAGAGCTACAGATTGAAGGATGTGTGATCAAGCTGCTTTTCTTCAAGCACTCTGTTTTTAGAAAACTGCTACAAGCTACCAAAGTTCCTTGTCACTCGTAGCAAGCTTGGTTTACTAGGAGATGCATTCCAAGCCACAGTAAAGGGCGTGGATTAAAAACATTTTCTGGGGGCACAGTCCCCATGCTCCTTTTTTCTACAGTAAGGCAGGTCTTCATAAATGACACTTAAAAACCAATTCTTCTGCCCCACCAATAAGGGCTCCCCAAAACTTCCTCAAAGTGTGGCCTAACGTGATGTGGCTTTAAGACATTTTCAATGAGCCACGCCTACTCTTGTTGCCAATTTATACTTGTACCCAGATGCCCCCCCCAATGATTTTCTCTAAATCCACACCTGCCTCTCGGGACGTCTCGGGATTCTCTGTTACCCCAGGGCCACTAAAATATTCTCGCTTTGCTTACTGTCGTCAGCACTTTGGCTAGCCTCTTACGATTTCTTCCCTGGCGTCACCTATGAATGAGCACGGCTAATCCATGGCGGAGAGGCTGGTGCCAACAACCATAGCCTTGAAATGGATGTTTCTTTAATAATTGAATAAGGTATAGGTGTATACAGTTTAGCTGCACCTCAAGGCCTTCTAAAACACACCCTGGGTAGGCCCGGCCCCTTGTCACCTGGGAGTCATAATATAAGTTCACATAATTTGCATGACTGAAACCTACTTCGTTTCACACCCTTGGAAATAAATCTTCCTGAACGTAATGGTCATATGTTCGTAATTTCAGGTACCCATTAGGCACGTCATGTCATCCCCAAAAAACCGCAACACGGATCTTTCTCACGGTCAATGCAGAATACTACGGGATGGCTTATTTTGCTAAAATGTTGTTTTGGAATGCTAAATGGGATAGAAGCCAATATTTCCACGAGATTCAGGCACTCTACACGCGGATTCCACGCAGATGCCACGTCAATTCCACAATTTAATGACAAAAGGATTCAATTAAACTCTCATAACATTCGTCTAGGCACTATATTTTTAAAATGACTCACAGAGTGGCTTTTCAACCTAGCAGGCATTGATTACTAAGAAAATATTTTTGTTTATCAAATAATCAGCTGAACTGAAAGAGTAGACGGCTTTAATTGCTCTTTTCGCACACACCCAAACTGCGCCCATGTTACTTGTCTCATTGGAATTTGACTACACTTCCTGCTGGCCAGAATGCCTGTGGGTGATTCGCGGAGATATGAGTTTGTAGGGAAAAGGTAGCACGCACCCTCAAGAATGATACTCTCCATTACACACGCCCAGATTGCATTCTATAGTGCAAGATCTGTGGCCAGCAGGAACCTTTAGAAAAACCCGCCAATTGAAATTTGGCGAGTCTTATCAACATACAGGCCAAGGTTGCCCAAGTTTTATCAGTTGAAATGGCGAGCCTTTTTTCTAGAAAAATGTTGGCTAGAATCTGTGGCGAGCAAAAATCCCAGAAAACGCCCTGATCCTCGTTTGACAACATCAAGACATGGTTTATTTACATTTCATCGAAGTCACTACAACCACCATCATCCATCCCATTGATTTAATATTATTTTCAAAATAAATCAGAATCTTCCATATATTCGTATTAGGGTGGGGAAAAACAGTGACGTAAATTTTCCGGCGAAAGGTCAAATACAAAAGTATAGTTGAATATATTGCGTGTTGTATTGACTCATGGGTTTCTATTTTCCGAGCTTTCTAACTCATTTGACCACCAATGACGGAAAGAACAATATTGCATCTGAAAATCTGAAGGGCAACAAGCCAACTTTGGATAAGAGCTTGTCATCACCAGCAGTGACAGCAATCTTGCGGTCAATGGCTACGGCTCAGGGCTAAACTGCCCTTCCTTGTAACTCGGCCTTACATTTCTATGATGAGAGACGTGAGAGAGAAATGAACATTTTGAGATAAGGAATATCGCCGTTCCACTCGCAGAACTAGACTGAGCTAATTTCTTTCCACATTGATTAGTGAGCAGTTCATTGATCGAAGAGGCATGCAAAGCAAGGCATTGTCTACAGAACAACTGCGTCAAATTAATTCAAAAACAGTGAAATATAACCTCAAAGAGTGTACCAAACAAATTAACGCTAATAATTCATTTTGTGTGAATGAACAGGAAAGACAACGGAACAAGAGTGGCAAAAAATAATCACGCAAGTGTGAGATAGTTTAGTTGTTAAACAAACATCTAATAGGATTACGAAATGATCCGCTACAGAAGTAGCACTTTCTAGAATTGCCTGCATCCTTCTAGAATACTTACTGATAAATGTGAGGCAGAATAGAGTAAATTTAGCTAGTACAGTCTTTCAACAGCGGCTGAAGAGGGTCTGTTGAATAATCCGGGGGTTACAATCAAGAGAAAATTCATAGCATTAGCAACTTACTTGAGGAGCTACAGAAGAAATCTGAAATATGACGATAAACAGCGCCCACAACGCTCCCATTCCAGCAAACCTGCAATAAATGTAAACATTCAGAATTGACAATGCAACATTACGCTGACAAACTAATAGTACTTCGCTACCTAAAGCAAATGATAGCCCTTGTCACGCTTTAAAGTCATACTAACCTCATCTGGAACATGGCAAATGAGGGACAATCAATTCGTTGGTAGTAATTGCCACTCTAATCAGCTATTTCTCCCTCTAGTCTAGAAAGCCATGCATTCGCTTGTATCAATGCGTAATAGAAGCCAACGGGAGGACCTCAATGTGTGTGTGTGTTGATCTGTTTCGCGGGGAAGCTCTCAGGTTGATGTTAGCAGACGGGTAAAAAATTGATCAGTGGCACGTCGTTCAATACAAAACGAAAAACACCCAGAGTCCGCTTCCCTTTGTCTAAAACAACTTGCCGGCAAAAGGTATTGTATAATCAACCAATGACCGATTAGAACCGAGGAGAAGCGTCCCGATACCGGAAGTCATTGAACTGAAACTCCAAATGGAAAGAGTGGTCGGTTTCTTCAAAAATGTAAGGTATTTGTTCTTTTGACCTGTTATTCTCAGAAAGATCAGCCCAGGATACGCCAACCTTTATTGAGTTTCCTGTATCCGTCAGTTCATCTCTACCCTAAAATATGACAATAATATCGACGGATACCAAAGTTTGATGAAACTTTTCCTGGGTGTGTGTGTTTGTGACGAATTCAAAAAAGGGGATTCCTTTGCACAATGCTCTCTTGTTCACTATTTCTTATTGATGATGCTAGCCCTCGGGGGAATTTTTGGCGTAGAAAAGCAAGATTTCTGTATTTCTGAATCAATGAAGAGTTAATGAAGTCACCACTCTTTGGGGTTCCTTTGTTTAGCATCACATAATGCCGTAAATAACATATTTCAAACTTGTCATGAATAAAAATGTTAAACAGTTTTTTAAAGAATGTACTAACTTCTTAGAACGGCGAGACTCAAATTAACTGAAATGTAAAAAATAAGCTATGAATACTACGTGGTTTAAGATTCGTGAACGTTTAAATTTCTATATATAATAAACACATTCCTTCAAGGCCAAACTTTGAGTTTTTTCGTCAAAGGGAGTGGCTTGAAAAGTATGAGAAGTTATCGGCTTCTAGCATTTATTCAATGAAGGAAACCATTGATGAGAATTCCATTCATTTCCTTCACTGCTCGGTTTGATTTCTAAAACTTGCACAGATCAGTTGAGCAGGATTAGATCTTTTAAATGTTATCAAAGATTCAACCTTGGAATGAGAGCAGGTAAAGAAAGTGAACTTGTGGGGAACAGTGGTGTTTTGTCACAAAACAGTGTGAATCTACCGATAAGAAATTAGCAGAGATTACAGTTAGATATGCAAAAAGTCAAGGCATTGTTTCTCATTATATTGTACAAATGACGAAAGTTGTAAAATAAGTTTCTTTTTATATTAAACATCTTGTAGGTACGACAACACATCAATTGGGCAAATGCAAGGTCATGAAAATAGATTAGAGTTCTACATTTGTAAACAGGCCTAATGGCCACGGAAATTACGGGGAATATTTGACAGACTTAAACGATTTCCATGCTATTTGACTATAAATAAAGGGACTTATGGCACCTGCATGGCTTCTGTTCCACAAAAAGATCGAAATTCAACAATCACCTTTCAAATACAATGATGTGCAGTTGAAATAGTTGTGTGTTTAGACAGAGGGGTCCCCCATTGAATGTAATCCCCTCTTCCAATCCGATTAGGATATCTTTCAACTTCCCGGACTCGGTATTCTGTTTTGAAATAGAACAGTGGGTTACTGAAGTTGACCGGAGACCAAAAACCGGAAACTACGAAAGCGTTTCCGCTGAATTGAATTTCTCAATTTCTCCTTTCTTTTGCACTGGGCAGTACTACACCATTTGCCAACAGCCAAACAATACTGAGTGCCTGTGTTGTTGTAGAAGCAAGGGATAGCGTCGAGCTAGAGACTCGTGCTTCAAATCACCCAAGGTTCTGGCAATACACATAAGCTGAAGTATCAGAGCTATGAAGTAATTTCCCTTGCCAGAAGCAGTCTTGAAGTTCGCGCGCCGCAAAGAAATGGGTAGACTATCAATCACGAACGTTGTGACAGTCGTCCCATGGCTGGTACTTCTTCTACTCAGAAAGTCCTTGACACAAGGTAAGTTGCTATGAAAATAGTTAAAAACTAGGGTCTTTAACTGATCTATAGACATGCCGTCAAATGCGACAAATTCTACGTATTTTAATGCTTTGGGCCATGTAAGTATGACCTGGCTCTCTAGACCGCTTTTCTCCCTAAACAGCATACACACAATGTAGAATGCACTTTCTGGTGTTCCTTTGTGTAGTGTATTGAATTATGTGAAGAATATTTTACATTTAAGTTGATATTTCGTAGCTTAGAAGATGGAATTTCACTGAAAATAATTTGAGCACGGGAAACTACCACCTACTTCTCAAAAGCACTACCCCCTGGATGAATGCAAAGGTGACTCGGCCCCTTGCCCGTAGCCGCAAGTAAAGAGTTATAACTGCACTTCGTTTAGTTTGCCCATTGTAGTGTTTGATTTCTGCTTACATAAAGCAGAAGAAATGACTATTTTTATGATGTCATGTTGTTTATCTGTCTTGACAGCTTTTAATTATAATTTGGCTCTATAAGAAAGTGTATGCAGGCACTGAGAATCTCCCTCCTAGCCAGAAGCTCAGACTGATAGAAATTGTGATACAGTTGTATAGGAAGATCAATGATTAGATTGGGTGTGGGGCCGGGGCTTTGAACAGAAATAGTACCCTTAAGAAGATATATCATCTTGAATTTTCACACCAAATAATCAGTGCAGGTTTTTGAGGGGGACCATGGCCCCAGTCCCCGCGCTTTTGATAACCCAGAAGGGGCCCGCTTCTGAGAAAAAATTGAAAAGAAATCACAGGAAAACATGTAAATACTTCAAACAAGGGCGCCGCAGATGATTTCGGCCCGGGGCCCCGCGATCTCTAAAACCGCCACTGCAGATAATGCCAAGACGCCCGAATCTACGCCAGTAGCACCTCTGGTTTAGAGAATCGGTAGCTGATGAAGAAGGACAATGGGAAGAAAAGCGAGGAATCCTCCCTATCTATGTGTTTGGCAATTACAAGATTTCTAGAAAGAACGTGATCCGTTTAAGTAGGCCAATAAGTTAAGAACACTGCCCCCTTTATGAACTTTGTTGGGTAAATCAAAGATTGACAGAATTTCCCATAGAGGTTGTCAATATAAGCTGAAAATAGATTAGGTAATTCGGTTTTGATAAATCTACCTTTGTCTTCGCAAATTACTTGGGCTACGTAGAGTATGCTTAGTTTTTGTTCGTTAGAATTGTTGTGGTCAAAAGAGTTCGTGACTTAGAAATATTATCTGTGTATCCAACAATCGTTTTTATTATTAAGTTATGAGGTATTCTTGTTTGCTTGATCTAAGGAAAGATAGGTTCATATAGGTTAGAAGGTTCGGCATATCCTCTTGCACGTCCACACTCTCGAGTTTCACCCCAAGACTTTTCTCAAGTCCAGAGAAAAATGTCACCCCAAGACAAGCTGAATCCACCCACCTCCTTTATTTGCTTTGACAAATTTATCATCCCCCCCCAACCATAACTTAATTAAACGGGAGAGAGTTCTTTCTTTTTTGGTTTGCTTTTTATGATCCTTTGAAAAAATAAAGGAAATAAAGATTTCCACTTGCCCCATTTTTTCAATTTGAGCAAAACTTCCACCCACCTCGTTTATTCCAATCACCTTGTTTATTAATCACACTTAAATTTTCCACCCACCCGTAGTTGTGTAACTGAGACACTTGGGACCCTTAGGAAAATAACAAAATTTGGCCTCACCTTGGTTTTTACAACAGATAGTTCAAAAACCTTCTCTCCAGATCCTCTAAGGGGTCCCTTTTTGATCTAAAAGTTTGAATGCCCTTAAAAGGTGTGCTAGCCCTAACAAATGTATGTTTCGCCACTGCCACCCCGTGTTTATTCAACCCGTTTCGATGAGTAAAACCTCGAGAGTAAGTTGGTTAAGTTTCAAAACCAGGGCTGAACAAGGGATGGCGATTTCAAAAATTTTAGGCTCGTACTTGCTAGGCAGGGTGTTAACTAGCGCTCTCAGTAGCCGGTAACCGGCTACTTCCCAATTCACTGATTCCTCGAATTTCCCAAAATGAAAACAAATTAATGGCAAACGCACGTTTTCTGCGTGGAACCCACCTCTCAAATATTACAAAACAGCCGACCGTCTCGTCAAAAATAACATTATTTTCAAGCGAATAATGACACCGAAACACACGTGTAGCGAATTCTTTTCCACTCACGTTTCACCAACGTTGCCTCATCGCTTCGCGCGCCTCGCGTAAATTTCCGTGAATTTCCCAAAATAGTATGACCGGCCAATGCGACCAAATCCTAGTTAACGCCCTGCTAGGGTGTGGGATTGGAGCGCCTCCAATGCTTTGGTAGGTACTTGGTAGATATACAGCTTGTTGGGACCTGCAAAATATTAGTATAGTTAGTACAAGAAGAGTCACTTGAAGTACGTATATTCTATAGATTAGCTTTTTACACCCCTCCACTGAAAACTACTTATGAACTCCACTGAAAAAGGATTTCCCATTAGTCAAGGCTGTTTGTCACTTTCCATTCCCCGAAAGACTGACTCGTTCATTGGATAAGTAACGTCAGTTGTCTAGGCATAGTGTTGGAAACACGTTTTCATTCAATATTGTCCTTGGCTATTACCAGAGCTCTTATCTGGCTACCTCAACACGGAAACGATTTATGGTCTCACACCCTATAACTTGCCACCAACAATGGCTTCTATCATCAAAACAAGGCCAATGTTGTCTTTTTTTTAATGGAAGATTGTTTTTGTCTTGCACGGCAGGAGTTTCCTTGCTTAGAAGAAATTTCCAGAATTTTACTTGAATGCGCTTTTCTTTTCTACTGGCACAACCATGTTCATTTCGGAAGCCTTGGTGTAACATGGATGACTTTGTGTTCTGTGGAACCTATCTTCTTACAGAAACGTTTAACCTTAGAGCTGGAAAGTTGAAGATTAGTAATACTAGACAGTATTTTTAATTGAGATTTTACAAGCTCTTCGTTAACAAAATGATAATACTTTTGGTGTTTCAAGAGCAATAAAAGCTAGATCAATCATCAAACCCCTGGAACATCTCTACTTTACATGGCATTTTGATGTTTGTCTTCAAAGACGTCTCCAAACATTGTCGTTTTTGTATAAGAGTGCAGAAGGCTAGACATGCCGCCATGCTGTTGACATTCTGCCTAAATTTTAGTAAGGCCTTCGCTGTTATGGAAGGATATTTGCTGAGAGTATCCGAATTTCTGGAAGATTTAGGAATATCATCATCTTATACGAAAGGAAAGGACATCAGGGCGTTTCATTTATCTCCCTTTCTTATCTTTATAGCCGTCATAAGTATTGTATTGATAGGGTGCAGCAGACAGGTCACCCCTCACAATAAGAAGGAATTCACCTTGTTTCCTATGATGTAATAGTTATCAAGTGGCTCATTATGTTTTTGCTAATAAACATACCTGGAAAATGAGTTCAACGCCTTATTTGGTTTTGTGAGCTAAAATCCTTTTATGGAAGCCGTTCACAGTACCTGAAATATTGTTTGTTTTTATAGAATTCGAAGTAAATGGTAAAATAACTTATTTTTATTACTGCTTTTTCAATGGGTTCTAATTTTCTATTGAAAAGCAACTTCTTTCTTTTATTACCTGACTGTATGATTTTCAGAATAGTTTGAAGGGTTCTTACTTTCACGAGTTTTTTTCATAGGTTAGCATTAAAAAATTGACCAGTAGCTCGAAAAGGTTGCAACAAACGATTTCTAAATGGAACTCAAAACTGTTGTACGGCTTCGCTACTGTATTAGCACGTGCCGCGTCTTACCACCGTTTGTTAGATCAATGTTTGATCATTTTGGTTGAGTACAATAAAGAATTAATTTGGTGCATCCAACAATCTCAAAACTCACCCAACATTAAGTTAACAATTTTAAAAAAATGGTTGGGTCACTCAACATCTATACTAGATGATCCTAAATTAACGATCCAACTTAAGTGAACAATTATTGTTTTCATGTTTTGGTGGAGAAACAAATGAGACGCTTTTTTTGAAGGTGGCGAGTATGTACGGTGAGAACAAGCTATCTTGCACTTTCTTCTTGAGACAACCATTAGCAGTTCAAACACACTTTGCAGTCATAAGACGTATTCCTTATAACCCATGCCATAATTTTATGATTCAATAGGGTAGAAAATTAGCTTTCAAACCTGTTTGCCCGCACATAAGCTAACGGCTTCTCAATTTCGCGAGACTGCAATGGAGATAAGGTCAGAGAAGCCATCATATTTTTGTGCTTTTTAAATATGCCTTTTGTCCTAAAGCACGTAGGCCTATATTAATTCAGCTGAAGTTGTGTGGAACTTTTTGGTCCGTTCCATTTCGAGGACTGATTGCTGTTTTTCCAAATTTATAGTTAATTGTTGCTGTGATACATTCTCATTGAATGTTGCAAGTATCTTATGAGTGATAACTTGGCTCTATTGTTATTGAAAACTCTCGTTAAATCTCCTCTGTTTTGTAGTTTCGGTAGTTAGTCAATTAAATATTCTTATTTCTAGCAATCAGCCAAAAGGTACTGCAATAGGATACAATACAGGAAGCACAGTATTGTACGTCTGACAATACATTCATCCACAATAAGCAATATTTAGCTCTAGCAAGAATCCCACATCTCATTCAAGATTCGCTGAACATCATAATGACACATTCATTCAATGCATAATTTTCCGTGCATAATTACACATTGATTCAAAATGCGAAGGAAATTGAGCCCCCCCTGGGGATCTGTGTTCCCATGTTCCCTAGAAAAATTTTCCAAAATCTCCCTTATTCCCAAAATTGTTTTCTGAATGTTCCCTTGTTAACCATAACCCCTTGGGGGCCTAGAAATTGTAAGATGCACATTTTTGACCAGAAAGTGGTTTGTAAGAAAGTAGTACTAGATTAATCAAAAAATTCAATACTAAATTCCTGAGATGTTGGAATGTTGGTGCGTTTACATACATTTAAAATTCCAATTTTCTTTCTTTTACCTTTTGCATTTGTTATGTACACTTTTCTCAAGCAGTTTTTCATATGCTGTTGATGAATGATCGTCAATTTTTCAAGTGTTTATACACTTCTGTGGGTGAAGGCATGAAAAAATGAAGAACATTCTAATTCTAGACCTAAATTAAAATAAAGGTATTGTATTGAGTATACAATGTAATTTCCTTCGATAAACATTGGTTTTTCCACAGAAAGTTCTATGTATGTGGATTTTTAAGATGTAATTATTAAATCAATAATCCTTTGTTTGTACCATCTTCCTCACAGCTCTCCTAGCTAACTGATCTTATGTTATTCAAGCAACTAAGTCGAGCCTTGGTGTGTTTGTGTTCCCTCATTCAAAGGAAATTGGCATGTTGTTTACCCCATGCAATGCCAGACAAGGAATGAAGATCTGCTATCCGAGTCTACTTCGCAAGAAATATAGCCCCATTTTAGTATTTTTCCTTGAGTGTTTTGAAATATAGAACAAAGTTATCCTAAAAGGTGATAGCACAGAAATTAAAAGAATATTTTAAATCCCAGCAATAGAACTTTTTTAATGACTTTTGTAGCAGAAATTTTGGAGCTTTACGTCTGCACAGTAATAGAACATGAGAAGGCTCCATGTACTATTATTGAACTGATGATAAATCTTTGTAAGTCGCAGAACTGAAATGTTGACGAACAGCCAACATAAAAATTTAGACGCTGATAATTGTACTTTTAATACATATGAACTTATAGACCACTTTCTTACAAAGATGAAGTGCAGTTTCCATATTAAGCTTTTTAAGTTAATCTCAGCTTGTTTGGATGACAAATATAATACGCTTGGAATTTTCAGTCATGTCCTTATAGTTTTGCCACTGTATATTACCTTCTGGAGGTATGTATAATTTGTTACGTTCTAAAGCTGCTCTTTTGCACGTTTTTTCTGAGAAATCCTCTTGGCAAAAGCTCGTCTTATGCAAATTAATTGATTCCGGCGAAGGTCACTTACTCATTCGTCGATATTGGGGCTGGAATTCCTTTTGGTTTCTTCGTACAAATGGGTTTTCAAATCATGAATCAAATGTGGTAGGCCTGCCCTTTCATTATGCTGTTAAGGTAGCATGTACAAAAGGGCATTTTTCCTATGCAAATTTCAGAATGATGGAACATCCGCGGTCAAATACAACAACTGTTAATGAATGAATGATTTATTGTCCTACGGATGAAGCCAGTGACAATATTCATATACGTTAGAATAATCATCGGCTTGTGGAGCAGAAATTTGTTTGTATTAGCATATACCAACCATAATTGCTTCATAATGTTGTCTTTGAAGCACACACAGTCAGAGTGTCGTGGGAAATATCCTAGGGTATTTTTCGGTTTTCAATCCTAATTTGGGTTAAGCTAAAATATCTTAGCAATTTGCTAGCCACACCTCTAGTAATTACTCTCTTATTAGACCCTGACTATATAAATCATACAGAGAAAAACGTGACAGCAGATTCAAATTGTTAGCAATAGATCTGTGTATATTTCCCCAATATATATCTTCACTTGGACAACAGTTGCTCATGTCTTGTCTCAGCTTTACTGTATACCTATCTGTTCATTCGTGCTATTGCTTCAATCATTGAAGTCAAAAGTATAGTCACAGCCAGCTATACCCCATCCCTAGCCATCTCATGTCGCCAACTCTGAGAGAGCGAGCTCAAAATGACTGCAGAATGAGCTCGAGTCTATTGTTGCTGTTGTTGCTGTCGTATTTATTGTTGCTATTTTTACTGTGAACCGAGTGTATGTAAACAGAAATAAGTTGGCAGCCTGTGCTGTGAACATGCAACCAGAATCTCTTCGTTAGAAACCTATTTTGTTTTCTTTTTCTGTCGTATTTGAAGTATTTTTATAATAGCTAGGTGGATAGGCCTGCCCCCATAGTCATGAAATCCACGTTTTTTTTATAAGATTTTTTGCCCAGTAATGAAACTCAATTTTTTGACGATTCCAGCACCAGAACTTTCTTAGCAAAAATTTTTTAGGTCCATTGTTTTGGGCATTCACAGTAATGAATAGTGAAAGGCTCCTTGTACGCATGAAATGATGATAAATCTTAGTAAACTTTTAGAGGGTAGTCAACATCACACACATGACATTTTGAACACAGATAAATCGAATTTTAATTACACAAACACTAAAAACTTTCTTAAGTCTCAAAAGTCCAGTGCTAAACTTTCTTGACTTTTTGAGCAGCGGAGTGCTACTTTCTTATAAACCACTTTCTTATAACAAAATGTGTATTTGCTAAGAAGGCTCAGCCTCCTGAGCCCCAACAACTCTACTCCAGTATCTCAATTATGTCTCCCCAATACAAAAGTTATAAGTGGGTGTGTCCTCAGATATCCTCCAATTCTTTTCGGCATTACTTAAAGACCTGCGCTATGTCTTGATTGGGAATAATGGTTTTAGTTATGTCTTCAACTTAATCAACTTTTAACCAATCTTTTTAAATAGAAATAACATATAGATGAAATTATTTTTACGCAGTGATGTTGCTAGTACAGCTTGTAATTGAAATTATATGTAAAATAGTATTTAAGTTTACGTCGTCTGCGGCAGGATGTGCTTTGTTTTCACCTTTTCCCGTTCTTTCCTCACGATACTTTAAAATTGATCTCTTATGAAAGCCTTCTGTTTGCTTTGCATTATTTTCAGTTAATTGTATATATCAAGGGAAATTACGTTATTTGCTGCTTCATAGAAGTTGCCAAGTTACAGTTGCTGTGGTGGTGAGGATGAAGCCAGAGACGACAGAGCAACAGTAGGGCAAGGGGGTGGAAGTTTTGATAAGGGCACTCGCACACAAATTCATAATGACGTCAGAATTTAAACTTGAGGGTTACTTTTCGCAAACATATGCTCCCAGCTATTGCTGCATTTTGTGGCAAGTCATGAATTTCTGAGGATAGAAGGTCAAGCCTGAGAGAAGAGCGAATGTATGAAAAAATGTGAAAAAATTATGTAAGTAGACAGCATAAGAAGGGGACTTTTGCCCCCATGTTCCCACTCTTCGAGGACAGGAGGGATGCAGCCCCCTTCTCTCCCATACTGCGACGTCCCTGGATGAAGCCAGTGAGGATGAAGCCCGAGATGCCATAAAATGGGGGACATTGGAATATCTTTATAGAGCACAGAAATTAATTAATTAATGCAGTATTTAATTATTAATTAGTAGTTTTTGTTATTAGTAATTAATTAGTCGTAGTTAATTTGTGCGCTCGAATGAAGGACGTTCTGCATGAAGTAGAATAAAAGTTATATCAGCAGGTTCTTTCTGTCTAGCTCAGCTCCTTCTTTAAGAAAACGCTCTTTTGGTACAAGTTTTGATGGAAATACGACATATAGTAAATGTAACTTCACGTTTTGAGCAACCAATTTTAATGTTGAAGAAAGAGAGGTATTTTTTCCATCTCAATACTGCAAGAATCTTTTAGACCGAAGAGACGCTTAATGCACTCTTGCAAAGAGATAGAACTCTGACAATTCTCAAAGAAAGTTTACAAAAGCTAATGGTAGAAGTATATAAGACGATTAACCACTTAAATCCTCCATATATGTGGTATCTCTTCACCAAGAAGTAGTGGAGTATGATTTTAGAGGTAAGATACTCTGCGAACTTCCCCCTGCCAGATCACAGAGATTTGGCACAAATTCATTGAAATTTAAAGGCAGTCTGCTCTGGAATAGCCTCAGTGATGCAATTAAAACTGCAAAGAGCTTAGCCATATTCAAACAAACAGTTGAATCCTGGAATAGCACTCATTGCACGTGCAACATCTGCAGATACTAGTTACTAGTTATTGGTATGCTTATTTTATTTTAATTCACCCATTTCTTTTCTATGAAAATTAAGTTTTTAATTTGTTTTTAGTTCTGGTATATTCGTTCGAATTAGTTTTTATAACTATTTTAGTATATACCAACAATAAATAAATTTATGATGATGATGATGATGATGATGATGATGATGATGATGATGATGATGATGATGATGATGATGATGATGATGATGATGATGATGATGATGATGATGAGACAGGAAGAAGCGAGTGCCTGGAATGATGTCCGAAAATATGTGCAGTATATCATATACTTTAAATTGGTTTCTCAAAACGTGAAGTTTTATTTACTAGTTGCATAACAGAAGTTCTCGGGCCCTTATGATTCCAGTAAATTTGGAGCTCCATCTCAATTGTCCCACTAAGCAATACAAAAGACATTTCTCTTGAAAGCCTCTGGGGAGTTCCCTGCTAAACCTCAAGGGCATGGGGACTTTTATAAGTTGACTTAACTCCAACCTGCGTTGGTTACGCCACTGCTCACTGTTCTCCTTGAAAGTAGGATAAAAGGAGTTCCTGGGGGAATAGTGTCCCAAGCGAAGACCCTTGGAGAAGCAGCTTCATTTATTTCGATTATAACTGTTTGTAATCATTAGCTTTTATTGTACGGATAGGGCATGTAGTTATTGTTATTCCGTTTAGTTGAGTAGTATATTTCGTTCTGTTGCGCAAGTCCGCAAAGTATATAGATATATGAGCCTTTGTTACAGTTGCAATTTAGGACTGGGTACTAAGTTAGGCTGTAAGTAGTTCCGTGACCATGTTTTTATAGGATAACATTCAATCAAGAGTGAAATAACGCGAGCTTTAACAAACATAGTGAGGGTGTATGGAGACAATGTACAAATTCGGTACAATGTAGACATAGCATCTTTTCATCTTTTACATACGTGCACATATAAATTGCATACAGGGCCACGTTTACTTCTGTTGGGGCCGTGAGCACAATTTTGATTGGGCCCCCTACAAAAATCGATTGTGTCACGTTTCCCAAAGATGTAAAGGTCAAATTTGAGATCAGAAACTGTTGCTTATCACAGATCTGCGCCCATACATCAAGAGTGCTACCTGAGAATTGGTGTCTGAGGCCTTCCCCCGTGAAAAATTTTTTTTGAATTGCGCACTCTACAAAGTTGGAAAGTGCCCCTTTTCGTGATAGGAGATGTGCTAACTTCTTATTAGATGGACAACAGAAGACTTCAATGTACCCTTCTTCACTACTCTTTAGAGAGACAATAACAAGATGCCAAATTGTCAAATTTCAAAGTGCACATTGTTATTGCACATCTGATAAGTTTTCAGACTGTTTGTATAGAAGCTTTACGTTGTACACTCGGGTACAAGGGGAAATGTGCCCTATTCCCTTACGGGGGGGGAGGCAACACATCTTCCCACTGACTATATGCCTAATTGATTGATTGATCAAAAAAGCAAACACACTTCTACAAAGATATTGGATTTCAACTTAAGCGCGGGGCTCCTCAAGGATGTGTCCTCAAAGCAGAGGCCTGCATGTCATGCAAAGAAGTAAAAGTAAATAGCAAAGGCGAATGTCCTAAAGGTAGATAAGTGATTGTTATTCATTAGCAATATATTCAATTATTCAAGGAAGTTCCATTGGCATTAATGTATTACTTTGCTATTCGTTGACTACTTTATTACTTTATTTATCAATTAATTTCAAGAATTCTAGGGGGCCTAAATGTCTAAGTATTTAAAAGTGAAATGACATAAAATGGCCCCTGTGCATGTACCCAGTGTTCCCATGGTTAAACGCGCCATTTTACATAAGGTATTTGTTTGAGCAGGTTAAGAAATGCGGCAGCACTAGCTGATGTGAGCCTAACAGTTAGCCTCGGTCCTGTTCGTAGCGTGCTCGCCAATACGTAGATGGAAGTAGTTACGGAAAGAGAAGAACCCCATTTTACCATCACCTTGGGGAGAAATCTGTGTAATCTTTTAATTTTCAGGCCAATAATTCTTGTTTCAGGGCAAAATCATGTCTGATTTTTAGTTTGGTGAGGCTTTGGTTTTCAGTGCCCTTACCTACAGCTACAAACCCAACACGCGCTGATCGCAAAAAGCAGTATGTAATGCTTTACTTCATAAGAGCTAAGTTTTGCATAAGAGATCATAGCTATCCACAGGACATCAAAATCAGTAGATCTGCTTTTGATTCTAGATGGAACTGTGCATATTGTTTTTGACTGATTTTCAAGTCGACATTATTTGACATTTTCAGATACTCCTGGATGTCGGTTTCTGTGTAAGACAAATTATGATCCGGTTTGTGGTTCTGATGGAACGACTTACGCCAATGAATGTGTCCTCAAGGCAGAGGCCTGCATTTCACGCAAAGACATAAAAGTAAATAGCAAAGGCGAATGTCCTAAAGGTAGAGAAGTGATTGTTATTTATTAGCAATATATTCAATTATTCAAGGAAGTTCCATTGGCATTAATGTATTACTTTGCTATTCGTTGACTACTTTATTACTTCATTTATCAATCAATTTCCTTATTAATTGATTAGTTCATTCACTTTTTCATTAATTTAGCAGTTTGTTTATTAATTATTCTACTCTGTCATTCATTTTAGCCTATCTGTTTAATAGTTTCTAATTTGATTAATTAATATATTCGTTCATGTATTGTATCCTTTACTTCATTAATTCAGTATTACGTCCTGCAAAAACTGTCTATTACTTTCAGGATTTATTAAATTAATTACTCATACTTTTTTAATGTTCCATTTGATAATCAAGCAGTATTTCTACAATATTCATGTCTCGTGTCCTTACTATCTTACGTATTTTTTCTAATTTTTTGTTATTATTGCATGCAGCGCTATCGTTTGCGTTTTTGCAATTCTTTCAGCCTAGCTCATGGCCACATATTGGGGTAAACAGATTTAATAGGTCCGTTAGTTATGAAATTCATTTGAAGCCACGCACTTTTAAGTAGTGTTTGTGTATTTTGGTTGGTTGTGCTTCGTTGCTCAACGATTTCTAACTTACTTTAATGATACTTGTTTAGCAGTGGAAGGTTGCGATATAGCTTGCACGGCAGACTACTCTCCAGTTTGTGGATCAGATGGAAAGACATATGCCAACAAGTGCATCTTGAAAGCAGAGGCATGTCTGCAGAAGAAGACAATAACTGTTACCAAAGCAGGAAAATGCCTGGAAGGTACACTCTTTTTTATAAGAATAAAGTTTATAAGAATATTTAGGCTCAGAATTGCCGAAATTTAAGAATAATTTAAGAATAATGCGAGGCTCAAGCTTCATCAAGACAAAAATGTTTTTGTATCCTAGTTATATTACTGCTTTCAGATCTACTGTCCCAGTATGGATACAAAAATGTAAGCACTTGCTTAGTTTTATTATGTAGTAAAACTCAGCAAAGATTGGAATATATTCCTTAAAGTTTTAGGCAAATTTACACCTTTGGTATTTAAGAATAATTTAAAAGTAATTGTAGGCAAAAAGCCATAAAAATTTAGAAATACTGAGACTCGACAAAAAGTTAGGTATTCTCATGGATGAGTTGCCATTATGGATATTGTTGCGAATGATTGATCGGAAGAAGACTTCATTTCTATGTCTCTATCCTTCTGGATTACCCTTTCTAGGCATAGTAAAATTCGAGGCCTAGATTGTTGATAGGAAATAAGTCTGTGCAAATATTCTCTTTTTTAATTTACTAGGCCGTAGCCAAACAGCAAGTATTTAGAATGAAGAAGGAGAACTCCTTTACCGGGGTCCCTGTTTTCTAGTTTTCAGCTTGCCATTTATGGTGACATCATTAGGGTCGTACCTTTTCTCATTGGTTCCAGGCCCCATAAAGACCCTCTGCGCGCCTAAAAATGCGCAAAATAGTATGCATTGATGTGACATGGATGGCTTTCTTTACTTTATTTTTAGCGCATTTATTTCTGTGCTTCAGGTGAATGTTTTAACCCGATTGATTTGGTGTTTGCACATGATGCCTCTGGAAGTGTGAAGAAGGAAGGTTTTCAGAAAATCAAAGACTTCACAAAAGATTTAGTAAAGGGCTTTAAAATTGGGGTCAATAACACCCATGTGGGCGTTGTTGTGTTTAGCCACGTGGCCAAAGTTGCCATTCGCCTTGATGAGACGTTCGACAAGGACACTCTTCTTGAAAAAATACAGAATGTCAGTTTCCTTGGTTACACAACTGCGACTGATGACGCCTTGAGAGTGAGCAATGAGGAAATGTTTTCTTTGAAGGGTGGCGTCCGTCAGAATGTTCCACTGGTCTTAGTAGTGCTGACGGACGGCAATTGTACAGCCTGCAAAGAGCCAGTAACAATACCAGCTGCTGCCCTAAAGAAAAAGGGAGTCGAAATTTTTTCCATTGCTGTTGGAACTCAAGTTGATATCTCAGAGATTCTTTCATTTGTATCAGCCCCACAGAATGACCATATACTGCAGGTTGAGAACCTTGACAAGCTGAAATCGATTATAAATCGACTTACATACAGTGGTTGCCAGGGTAAGTCTGTGATGGATGATTTTGTGAATCTTGAAATATTGATTTGATGGATCCACAATATGTGTTTGCAGTTCTTTTCCGTCACATCAGCAAGAATTAGAGTTGATTACACGTTTGTTTATACAAGAAGAGATTTTGTAGGAAAGTGAGGCTCAAATTGCCAAAAGTTTAAGAAAATCTTCAGAAAATTACAAGGCTCAAGTTCCTACGTTCAGTTTTTCCTTGCCAAAAATCGATATTGCTTCGTTCCTACATTCGAAATGTTTAAAGATTGAATGCAAAATCTGAGTGTGCACGATTAGCAAAGGCAGGGCAACTGATTTTAGCAAGTTTTATTCGAGAAAATGCTAAGAAAATCAATTTTAGGAAAATTTAAGAAAAGTGAGGTTCAGGCAGAAAGTAGTTTACTTCTATGAAAAAGTGTCGATCCAGCACGAACAGTTTTTATAAGAGTGCAGTCCACAGTGAACTTTTAGAGCAGCTGTGGCCTAGTGGTAATGCACTCGACTCAGACCAGCATGGTTCTGAGTTCGAGGCCCAACGCAGGCCATTGGTGACGTCAGGAAGGGTATCCGGTCCTAAATGCTCGTGCCAGAACTAAAGCCCTCTTAAAGGCACCCTCCAAGCCCAAAGGGATTGGAGAAACGGAGGTAAAAATCGAATGTAGATGTGTAGTCCATAGTGAACTTTCATCAATAGGAAAATATTTATTTGGTTTTTTGGATTGAGTTTGATACGGTGCATACCACCTTATTGTTGCTAGTGTCTTGTTTTTTTTGTTATTATGAAGTAACAAAAATTTTAATATCTCCAGTAATTTTCAAATGAATCTCACCCTTTGTTGGTCAAAACTTTTTTAAGAATATTCATCTGGTCAAAATAGAAATTTTAAGAATAGTCATGCTCATATTCTTGTAAGGAAGGAGTGTATAATACAGCTGGATCAAAAAAGCGTCACGTGAGAGCGACACTAACCAACTTGTGTGATCTCTTCCAGACTTTTCCATAATATCCTGAAGTAATATTTCGAGTGCTATTGTAGGGTGCTTGTACTATTTTTATCCTGCTGTCCAGGTCTGTAGATAGTACGGGTGCAGGGCATGCTTTAATAAATCTTGACGTATACACTCGTGCTCCCCAATCCAGCTCAGCTGTTTTCGTTCCTGTCATTATTTCTAGCACTATCTTGATTCGTATTTGCATCGGCCACTGTTAGTTTGTTATTAGCTTATTCTGTGCAAGCACATTTTTATTGACCCTAATGGGTTGTCAAATGAATTTTTGATGATGATAATGATGATGGTGATGATTATCATGATCATGATTATAATTATGATGAACATGACGGTCATTATCATTATCATTATGATAGATGTTATGGAAGATTTCGGTGCCTCACAAATACAATTTATGGGAAATATTGAAGATATCAGGATATCGTAGTCAAGTTTATTGTTAATCTTGTTAGCTCATTTCTTTAGCAAAGAGAGGAAGATGTCCAGCCCTTCCAGAAGTAGTTACCTGTGGATCAAATGTAAAGAACGAATGCAATAGAGACCAGAACTGTACTGGCATTCAAAAGTGTTGTTTTGATGGATGTTCCAGTAAATGTGTTTACCCATTACTTAGTAAGTATTTTCTTTTTTGCTGCGTTCAGACTGCCATGTTTACATTTGGTGGAGAGGGGGAACTGAAAAATGTATGTACAATAAGTGGTTGTTATCTGCCAGAGCGAAGCAATCCTGGTTTTTACCCTCACTTTATGTGCTTAGCACAGGTGCGTGGTAGGAATTTTTGTTGGCCTGGAAAATCCTGTTTTTTAGGGGCCTACCAAACAATTGTGGAGCCTTTTTCCACTTGTTTTTGTATAGCATATGATGCTATAAGATGCACACTTTTTATTTTATAAGAATAAAGGTTACAAGAATATTAAGGCTCAGAACCGCTTAAATTTAGAAATAATTTGAGAATACTGCAAGACTCAAGCTTTATCAAGTCTTGGCATTTTTGTGTGTGGAGCTATAATGCTGCTTTCAGATTTACATTTGGACAAATCAATGTTTACTATACTGTGCTTCTTTTGATTTGCTTTATGATGAAGTAATACATCAAAAAAGATTTGAACATTTTCATTTCCAGGCCAAGTTACACTTTTGACATTTTTGAATAATTTAAGAATAAGCTTAGGCTCAAAGTCAGAAAAATTTAAGAATAACAACACTCGAAAAAATGTTAGGTATTTTTATGACAAAAGTGTGTAGAATCTTAACAGAGGAAATATCTAAGGGACTTGCACAAAAAATGTGAATGGGCCTACCGGGAAATTTCTCGAGCCCCAGTGGGCCACCGCATCCCTGATGTAACGCCATCAAGCGACAAAAACGCTACCCTTCTAAGCAAGGAATACTTTTTCGGTTCTGCGTTAACTGTTATAGAAATTAATTAAAACGAGCGATGTGAAAGAGGCTAGATCATAAGGGTAGTCTAGAAATATCCATAGTTCTATTAGTTTGGACGTCAACTTCAACTTGGATGTTATATCACGTTGGCCAAAGGGTATTGATTGCCCTATATATTGTCTACTTTGCCATTAGTGACTTTTTGGCACAGAAGCCACTCCCGTAGAACATACTACGTAACATTTCCTGGTCATTATGATACATCATAAAGGAATGCAGTAAAACCCAATGAATCACTTTCTGACTCATAAACACTGCCCAATAAGATCTTTTCTGTCGTTGTGGCATTGGGATTTGGTGTTTTTGAAGTTGACATTTTCTAGTTTTACTTGTTTTTTCGTTTCTCAAATCCTTAAGGACATAGCTCTGTCTGCTGTACAAAAGCAAGCTTAATGAAATTTCTTGCTGTTTAGATTAATACAGCCTTGTTTCCTAATGCTGAGTTGTATAATTGTTTGTCATAATGCGAAGAAAAATGTAAGGGCAGTTTGAGAGCTTTGAGCTCTCGTGAATTTCTCGTGCCAATTTCCAGTATATAAGCGACAGTGTTTATGGCCTGTTGAGCAGCTGTGGTTCTGTCCTTTGTCGCTGTATTCGAAAGTTGCAAATGAAAACATATAATAGGTTATAGTCCAAATAAAAGAGAACAGCCTTCCAAATTAGCTGATTCATGTGAAGCGTCTAGGCATTCCTGGATACACCGAAGCAGACACCTTCCTTGCGTTGCAAACTGTTTTAACTGAATATCAAAGGCATGCAGTGAGCACCAATTTGGTAATGTGCAAAAAGCACATCTAAGATGTAGAATAGCTCGCAGATAATTTCTGAAAGATGGGTCTAGGATGCATTTTTTACCCAATATTTTTGTAAGTTTTGATTCATTAAATATGAATGTTGATCACTATTACGTCTCAGAGGAGATGAGCAGTCACAGTTCATCGATGAATGTAATTTTTGAAGAGTTTCCACCAATTTCAAGCTGATGTTCTTTAAATTGTGTATAGTTCTTGCATGTAGGAGTCTTTTCAAAAGAAAACTATTGATATTTAAGCTCTTCGCTAAGTTGTCATAAAAGTACCAATCATCAAATAGAAAGGATGTGAAAAGTGCTCAAGTGTGATGCTGCTAAGCTCTTAGGCCTTAGTATAAGTATTGGGCTCTCCAACCCTTCTTTTGTAGCTTTTGCATTTTGATGGTTGCTCAAGTTTGTTCAATAATTAATTGATTATTTTTGTAAAATATTTTTGAAACCTATCCTCACAAGCCAATACAGTATTAGGAATCAAGCGTCAGAAGTAAAGCAGCGCATCCTTTTTAACCTTTCCTAACGCAAAAACTCAATATTTCGAGCCTTTTTCCTATGAACGAGGCCACGGGAAGTGTTCTCAGTCGCAGCTGAAGTTCTTAGACTTTCCCACTTCAAGAGAAAAACGTTGGAGCTGTCGATTCCTCTGTATAAAAAGCTATTAGTTTGATTTTGCACTTAAAACTGAAGAATACTGTTCTTTTTTTTGTTGAGATATGTTTATTCATAGATAGTCTTATTTTTTTATAACATTTTGTGTCTTCTTTGTGCCCTTCCCTTTTTATATTGATATTGATATTGGGTTAAAGAAATCATTTGACTTAGGAATGTAATCTTTTAGAGCACGAAATATAACACAGATGGTTTTTGTTTTCAAAGCTACCGGAAAAACCAAGAAGGCTTGATATTTTGAACAAAGAAGTAAATGGACTTAGTTTCATAGACACATTTTGTACCCTATCGTTGGTTGTGGTCTTTCTTATCAATTTCTTGGTCGACGCTCTTTCTCTCTATTTAGGAAATAAGTACCGGCTATCCTCTTTGGTGGTCTGCAAGATTTTGGCTTTGCAATGTTTCTGATTTTGGCCAGTAAAGTTTGCTAATATAGGAAATCTTAATTTTTATTTTTAATTACAGATTCCAGGATAAGCAGCCCTTATATATGACCTGCAGGGATCGGTTTCGACCCTCATCAAAATATCTTTTCCTCTTCCTTAATCTTTGAAACAAATATTTGAAACACGACTGAGTACTTCTATAAAATTTTCTCATAGCCACGAATTTTCCTGGTACCCAGCAGCTCTACCATAATTGTCAGGGTTCGTCAAGGTTCTTGAACTCCTTGAAGAGTGCTGGAATTTGAAATGTGATTTCAAGGGCACTTGAAACTCCTTGAAAAGGAGAATTTTTCCTTGAAAATTGATCGCATTCCTTGAAATTTGTTAATGTTTACTGTTTAGTTGGTTCACAGCAATGAAAATGCACAAAATATTAGAAGAACCATCCAAGAGAAAGTTCAAAGAAGATTTTACAATTTAGACTCGTGATTGCAGAGAAGTGTCTCGTTTTTGGTATTTTGGGCTTCCTGTCTGTTCAAGGTCTATTAATTTAAAGCTACTTGAAAATTTTAAATTTATTCCATGAATAGTCCTTAAAATCCTTGAATTTGAGTGTCAGAATCCTGCACGAATCCTGTTTGTGATCATAAGCGTAGGAGGCTGGGGGCAGGGGGCTGCAGCCCCCCCCCCAAGTTAGGCAGAGATCCGTTTCACTAAAGCAAATTTTCTGAAAGAACAATAGGAAATTTGGGCAATTTTTCTACCTGCTCTTCAGCTCTATTCGATATTTCAGGCAGAAAGTTTACAGCCTCCCTAAATTTGACGTCCTCCTACGCCCATGACTGTGGTTATTGCAGATATGATGTCTGTTGTCCATCTAGGAAATATCTTTTGTGGCAGAGCACAGTAAGAAATGAGGTAACAAGAGAGGCTGTAGAATGAGTTATGACAACCCAAGGAGGGAGATATTAAGACTCACCCAGCTGAGAGATGTCCAATTTCTGCAATTACCAACTTTAAATAGTTTCAGGAGACAACTCAGAACATCTTTGAAGGGCAAGACTCAGAAACTAAAACACGAATTGCTTAGATGATCAGCACTCGCTTTTCGTAGGATTGAATTTTTATATTCGATTAGTTATTTTAGTCATAAAGAAGTTTCTTGTTTTAGCTGAAAGTTAGAATAAAATACAAATCTTATCCATTACCTGGAAATTAAATTACATAGCAAAGCACTCACTGTAAAGTAGTGGTTTTTAAGCTAGGGTGACCTCTCCCCTGGGGGAAAATGGAACTTTTTAAAGGGGGAATTGGAAGTTACCATTATCTATCACAAAGAGGATAAAGAAAATATCACTATATTTAATAATAAATTGATATCTGGTGCCAACAGTGTTGGTCCATACATGCGCAGTGTCATTTTAGTTTGGTGAAGGGGGATTAAGTTCATTGTGTTGAGAGCGTCGCAGCACATATAATCGGGCTTCATAATGTGTTATTTGCTGTATCATTCCAACAAGTCACACCGCATCGAATCACATCATATCAAATCGCATGCAATCAAGTAATGCTAAAATCAAATCTTACCATATGACGTTATATGAAATCACATCATATCTATCACATTACAGCAAATCACATCATATCTATCATTTCAAATCATATATTATACCATATCACGTTACATGAAATCATATCATGTCTATCGCATTACAGCAAATCACATCATATCTATCATATCACATCAAATCACATTATATCTATCACAACTCATCGTATCTATCGCATTACATCAAATCATATCATGTGTATTACATTACATCAAATCACATAATTCATGGACACCACTGTCGTTTCAAGCTCATTCAACGTAGTCAAAGATATGTATCAATGTGATATTCTTGTCTGCTCTCTGTGCCCTTTCAATATCATAAGCGTCAGTCACCTTTTCATTAAAGTACCATTGAGCCGACAATTAGAGAATTCTATCTGATTCTGTCTCCTTTATCGGAGTGATCTCATCTAAACCCACCGACATTTCGGCTTTGGCTAGTGGTAATCCTCAGCTTATTACAAACTGTTATTGAATTCTGGATCTTCAAGTGATTATGAAAAGTGCCCCTTAGTATCACAAGTTTCCTTTGAACAGATCTTTTTTGCATGATTTATGAACTGCATATATGCAGTTCTCATGGAAATAAAGAGGAGAGCATTTTTGTCAGATTCTACCCTCCATGAAGGGGTGAAAGTTAATGGTTCCATTCGACGGTGTGATACAAGGTACCCGTTAAAATGGCGTGACTTTCCTATTAAAGTGGATAGTAATTAAAATAGTTTGGGGTAAAGTCTATGAATCACTTACACGTTTTTTATAAGAAGTGGTTTTAAGTGGTACTTAACTGCTCAAAAAGTTAAGAATGTTTAGTACTGAGTTTTTGAGACTTAGGACGGTGTAGAAATTGTTGTGTATGTTATACCGGCTGCCCTCTAACAGTTTCACTTCTATTGTTTGCCAAGATTTGTCATCATGTCAAGTGTGCAGGGTGCTTTTGAACTTTCTACTAACGCGCGTGCACAAGCATTGAAACTCAAAGATTTTTGCTAAGAAAGTTTTGAAACCGGAATTGTGAAAATGTTAGGACAGTTTCAGTATTGGGCCGAAAAAAAGCGTGAATTTTATCATTTTACATAAAACTCAAAACACGAAACTTATGTAATAAGCAGCATTAAAAGAACGACATAAATTGAAGTGTTCCGGACTGCCCAACCATTGTATGAGCCCCCCCCCCCATAAAAAGTAAATTTTTTAGTAATATTTTAGTATTTAGTACGTTTGTGGGCACCTTGGCTGTTCTATCTTACATTAACTCTTCCTGCAATATAGCGACATCCAATGTGAGATGAACTTATATATGTTAGATCGTAAACACCATAGGCATTGGAACCACAATGTCTGTCAAAATTCCTTGGAACACCCATACAGTGTTAGGAAATTTCCCACCCCCGTCCTATTTCCGCTGCAGAAATGACAATTGTGAGCCCCCTTCCCCCTTCATACAATGTTGAATCGATAGCCGAGGCCCTTAGCTACAGGTGCAGGAGTGATTTAAATAGATCAATGCAACTCCCTCTCTCTCTCAGTTCCAATCGTATATTCCCATTTCGTTGGTGCCGCTCGCAAAAATCCCACACGTCATTAGCTATATAATATTTAGGAATGTATAGTTCTCCCTCAATGATTATTTTATTTAATTTTATTTTGATAGATTGTCAAACACCGGTTGAGATTGCGTTTGCTCTTGATTCTTCAAGCAGCATCAGAGACTTCGCATATCAACGAATGAAAGGCGTAGTCAAGAAGATCGTTGACTCCTTCTCAGTCTCACAGGATAATACAAGGTTTGCCGTGTTGTTGTACAGCACCAACGCCAAAGTTCAGTTCAATCTTGTCCGCTATGACGATGCAGCGAGCGTGAAGAAAGCCATTGACAACTTGCCGCACTTGAAGTCCGGCACGCGCATCGATAAGGCGTTGCGTGAAGCGAAGAAGAGTATATTCAGCCTTGAGGGGTATGTCAGGCAGCGGCGACCGATGGTACTTGTCGTCCTCACAGATGGAAGCACGCACCGTGGATCCGAAGACCTCAATATAGCAGCAAAGCCATTGAAAGACTTTGGGGTTAATGTAATAGCGGTAGGGGTAGGCCCCGAAGTGACCCAATTTGAACTGAAAAAGTTTGCATCTCTGCCTGATGACATCATCACTGCCAAGGATTTCAACGAGCTAATTCCAAATTTGTTTAGCTTAACTGAAAAGCTGTGCAGAGGTAAAGCATTTAGTTCAACATTTCATTTTTCCAGATTTAGCATTTCTTGGGGTTTCGGAAAATTCCCGCCCAGAATACTCCCACCAGTCAATTCCATCCTGGATATTTCCCACCTAGGAAATCTCCCACCCTGACTTTTCCCTCCCAAACATTAGGGAGGGAATCATCTGGTGGAAGCTTTTTGAAAGGGAATTTTTGGGAGGAAAATTTCAGGATGGGAGATTTCCTAGCAGGGAGTTCTCCTGGAGGGAAATGTCCAGCAGTAGTTTTCTGGGTGGGAATTTTCCTAGAACCCATTGCTTGAATGAAACCAAGTATAAGCCTTAATATAAATCTCCATTTCTGTGTTTTGCTTCTTGCCCTGAGCTTGAAGCATGTAAGCGCCTTCTTTAGGCAGTTATGTGGACTCCTCCCACAGGAGAGAAAATTAAATTTTTATGAATTGCTCTCCACTTGGTTAACGCTTAGCATCACTCTCATAAATTGAGAGACTAGTACGAAGACAGTTTCATAAGAATTTCAACGACGGGCAATTTAACATATTAACTACACATATTCAAGCTGCCTTAAAATGTGTGTTATGTTTTGGTTGTTATATGCTGTGTCCGTGCGAATGGCCCCTGTATTTCTTGAACACCAAAGAATTGTTCATACTCTGCACTATTTCTATAGAAAAGCCTGGTACCTGTCCAGTAGAAAAGAAACGTGATGAATGCCTCTCTTTGGTGAATGAGTGTAATAATGATTTTGAGTGTTATGGTGAATCAAAATGCTGCTTTGACGGATGCAAGAGAACTTGCAAAGAAAGACCAAATGGTATGTGATGATTTCATATCGTTTTTCATCTTTCTGTGATATACTTTCAACAACTTTTTATGATTTCACATAAGCAAGCATGCTGTTGCTGCTTCAGTGAAGGGGGATGTAGCATCAAAATCTGCATTACCCTGAGAGACGGTGACAGTGCAAAAACTAGTACTTATTGCATTCAATATAGGTACAAAAATGCAATTCAATCTACAGCCAATATATAGTTTCTCGATAGTATACTAGTTTCCATTACTATGAAAATATGCTGTTTGAGTGAGTTTGCTAATATGCAGAAGCTGAATGGCCTCAATCAAATGCCCAGTAGCAGCAAAAAACTTAATATCCTAAAAGCAATTCGACTTGTGCATAAGTGGTATGCTCTTTTGAATTTTAAAGTTTTGTTTTTTAAATTTTCAGTTGATTACATTAGTATCAGTAATCATTTCCTTGGTAATGGTAGTTTTGATTATTGTATAATTTGGATTTGTCGGTAGATTTATTTGGATTTTGTAGGTAGATTTAGTTGGACTTCTAGGAATATTAAGTTGGATTTGTAGGTAGATTTAGTTAGATTTATAGGTAGATTAAGTTGGATTTGTCTGTAGATTAATTTTAATTTGTTCCTTGATAATGTACTTCCATAGTTATAGTCATTGCACTGCTCCTTCTTGACCTCCTTTTTCATTTCTTAGCACCATCATCATCTGCAATCTCTATGAATTTAGCCCTTCAACAGGGGCAAACAACTATATTCAAGTAGCAATAAAGGTTGCCTAAAGACAGCTTAATGAACCATTAAGTTGATCTTTAAGTTGTCGCTTACAGAGGCAAACAATACTTTACATACACTTTTCTTTCATCTTTATTACCTTAATAAACCTTTTTTAGTTTCTTTAAGATTAAGTCTAGATTTTTCTATTAAAGAATAACTATGAATTTACGTGTCCTTTAAGTTTTAGTTAAATATCAGTAAATTTTGGATTTCATCCGGTCTTGTTTATTCCTAACATTCTATTCTCATTTTTAGTTTGCCGACGCAAAGTGGATCTTACTTTTGTCATCGATCATTCTGACAGTGTAGGTGCTTCCAATTTTGAAGTAGTCAAAGATTTTGTTGGAAGGACAATGGAGCACTTCAAGATTGGTCCAGACCAAACTCGCGTCTCAGTTGTCTGCTTTGGAACACAAGCAAATGTTGAATGGACATTCAACGATTACTCAGGCCAAAACATGAAGGCCGCTAATACGGCTCTGCGGCAGATCCGTTTCACGGGAGGCACGTCTCGCCTCGATCTAGCCCTTGATCTTGCGAACGAGGGTATATACAACAAACGCAATGGAATGAGGCAATACGCTTTCAAGGTATTATTTGCACTCAAACTCTGCTCCTTTCATTAGGATCGCGTAGGCTTTTTTGCTGGCATTTTTACGTGATCTTAGTATCTGAGGGGCTATCATGCCCCCTGGGAAACAGACTCTAGAACTTGGGGACAACTATGCCCCCTGGCAACAGACCATAGAATTTCAGGGGCTACCATGTCTAAAGAATGAAAAATGAAATGAATAAACGATTATCTGAGAGCATTTGCAGTCCCCACCAAAACAGTTTTAACACTATGCTGGTTCCTACAAGTTTTCTCTCCTGACCCAACACTCCCTGTCACAACATTGAATTATGAAGAAGTCGATCAACCTTTACAATAAATTGGGCTGTTTATGTTTGGACAGTCCAATCTGCTGCAGTCCAATCTGCTGCAGTCTAATCTACTGCAGTCCAATTTACTGCAGTCCGATTTAGGCACTCTCTATATACAATTTTGGCACTCCCAATATACAGATGCATGTTTAATGTTCATTTGCCAGTTATTATCCAGATTTCTGTCGATCCACCCTTCCATCTGTCTCTCTCTCTCTCTCTCTCTCTCTCTCTCTCTCTCTCTCTCTCTCTCTCTCTCTCTCTCTCTCTCTCTGTCTACCTATCTTTCTGTCTTTATATCTGTTTGTCTCTCTGTCCACCTGTCTTTCTATTTACCCCCTATCTCATTGTCGTTTTCACTTTCAGATAACTGAATTACACTAATTTTGTTGTTTTTCACAGTTAATGGTCATCATTACTGATGGAGGTATTGGTGAAATTAGTGGTATGCGACAGAGTATAAAATCTCTAAAGGACAAAGGTGTTAATTTTGTGGCACTGGGCGTCGGTCCTCTACGAGAGGTAAAAACATTGGAGACAATCACTCAGTACGAGGATGATAACAGCCGCGTTTTCCTGGTGAAAAGATTTGATAACATGAAACAGTACAGCCAAGACATTTCTGATGCTGCCTGCTTTGCACGTATGACTTACAAGTCGCATTTGTACCTTGTGAGAGATTTGAATTTATTTCATTCGGGAGAGAGTTCCATATCATTGGACCCAAAAAACTTAGAGATTTTATACCATAAGTGGTAGTTTTTTCCTTTAGGACACGAAGTACATCATTTCGTCGAAAATTAGAACTTATAGATTTGGGGTAAAGTAGTCTTTCATAAATGCTGGGTTCAAGTTTTGGAAAGTTTTGTAAATCTCTAACACCAACAGCCTGATAGAACAAATATGAATTGTGGTAGATATAGCCTTTGCTAGAAGAGTATTATATGATGAAGTATAATCAGAGAGTGCTAGTCTTAGGGCTATCTCATTTATTTTCTCGTGTTTCTTTTGACTTGCGTTACTGAAATGACCAGATTGGAGGGCAGTAATTTAAGTGACAAAGTATGAATGAATTTACACTTACCTGTCTTTCTTTGCTACCAATGAATCAAACTAGTCTTCTGATTTATTAGCATTGGCTGTTTTTGATTTCTAGCCGCGACTATTCCCCCGCCACCTGATAAAATCACTAAACCAAAAGGAGACCAGGTTAGTCATTAAGCATCTTCAAATTTTGATTTGCAGTTTTAGAGCATCTATTTTATGAGGATTGGTAAGATGGCATTCCTAGGAAAGCCTAGCTTTTATGGTTATTTTTGTTTACCTCTAGAAATGTGGCCCACCCAAGTGCTTGAAGGGACCCAAAGGCTCTATGGTAAGTTGATGAATTACTGTGATTTAAATTCACTGAGTTTGTATATACAAACTCAGTGCATATACAAGCTTTAGAAAAGGTTTACATATTTATATATCATACTGTTACCATTAGCTTATTCATTCGATATTGTGAAGTAGTAGTTGTCTTTATCAAATTGCCTAATTTGGGGTTTTTCACAGAGTATTATATCCGAATTAGTATCAAGTGTGGTAGCAGTATAATAAATTTTATGTTTTCACCTATAGTGAATGTTTACAACTGTGCCAATTTTGAAGTGTTTTCCATAGACGAAGCAAGATTCAACTTTAGGGAACCAATTACGCTGCTTTGTTTAGATTGCAAAGTATTGTTTCTAAATATTGTATCGCTTTGTTTTAGGGACGTTATGGACCACCGGGTCCTCAAGGGCAAGCTGGAGAGCTCGTAAGTAGCAGTAGATAAATTAAGGTCGCGGAATCTTTTTTCATTTTCAGGTTGTTTTGCCAAAAGTTGTGTTAGAAAAAACAGCTGGTTTTCATTTCTTTTTATTAGCTTGGGTTTTCTTTAACACTCTTGTTTTGTTTGCACTATCAGATAGATCGTCAGGAAAAACTGCCTCAGCGCTTCAGATACATGCATACCTATATATATATATATATATATATATATATATATATATATATATATATATATATATATATATATATATATATATATATATATATATATATATAAGTTTTTATGTTCATCTTAGAGGTGTATACGTGGGCGCTGTTTTCTTTATGCTTTGGTGTGCCAAACTGAATATTGCTGTAAATTGCAGTCTTAACTTGTGTAGTTCCATCAACTATCAGATAGACGCTATCTACTAGGCGGATGGTGGGAAAGAAGAGTGTCTTATGTATTCCCATCGATAATGAAGGATTTTACTTCCTTTCTAGGGTACACCAGGACCTCAAGGGCCACAAGGACCTAAGGGAGCAAAAGGTGATCAGGGACCAACAGGCATCTCTGGTGGAAGGGGTGATAAGGTATGCTTTTATAAATGTGTCCTTTCGAGTTGAGGTCTGGCCAGGAATCCTATCATAGCTAGATTTGCATGTGTTGTAGCAAAATGACGTGAAATTACTCCTTGGCACCGAATTGTAGGGGGCCCCTGTTTGCAGATTTTTAAAATTTCGCCACCCATCTCCATTTATTAAACACCGCCCCCCCCCAACTAAGCAATTTTGAAAAAATTTCAGCCTCCCCCCATATTACTAACCCTAAGATTTCAAAATTTTAAAACAGATAAATAAATAAAACACATTGACTTTGTGAGCGCAAATCAATATAAAAAACTAAGGAAATCAAAACAGTTTACCTTATCCTTATACAATGTTAGCAACTAATTGCTATAGTTTGGAAATGTTTGGATCCCCCTACTATCTATTGAACCTTGTCCCCCAACTATTAACAACCCCCTAATTATGCATTTTAGCAGAAGTAGTACCCCCTCTACTTATTATATCCTCCATTGTATTCGGTGCCAAAGAGTAGGTCTTTAACTGAGATTTAGTCGAAACACATAGTGGCATCTGAAGGCAGAACAACTGTGCTTTGCTTGGCAATAAGACGCTAGAACACGTGACAAACCATTACGTCATCTTTTTGATGATCGGTCAATGCGCTTGTTTTGCCCACCAAAAACCGTGGTTCTAGAGTCTTATTGCAGATAAGGCATCGAACGATGAACAGATTCATGTATTAAACGTTCAGAAAATTCATGGCTGCGGAATGCTTTGCAAGTTTGCAAAAATAATCAGTTTGAGAAGAGTGTTCAAAGAATATGAGATTCAATTTAAGAAAATTCGTTCATGTTCGTAGCATAGCACAGAAAATTGTTTGTGGGATGTATGATTAAACAATCTACAAGAAAGGTCTATACAATTTCCTCAGAAATGCAGTTTACCTTTGTGTTTACAAAGTGAAGAAAGTGCAGCTTAAAGAATTGGCAGTCGAGGAAGGTTTGGCTGTTTTCTGGACTCTGTCTTTATTGACAATTTTCGTACATGTAGTCCTAAACTGAAAGGAATTCTGAGCGGAAGAAATGCATACTTTGTGTTGCACGACAGTGTCAAGAATACCAATTTCTTCATAATGCGAGATTTTATCAAAAATTGTTTTGCATCGGGATTTAGTTAATTCTCTCTAGATGGCTATAATTCACGCATAATTGGAGAGCAGATTGTTTGTTCTAAAGTACTGTGATGGTATGTAGTTTGTGGTATGTGGTTTTATCTTAGCATTAATTGGTTGTACATAACAACAAGTGAAATAGCAGGGAGCTCTCCCCTCGTTACTTCGAGGACCCCTCCTTAAGGATTCTACTACCAAGGTTTTACTTTTCTTGTAAACAGCTGCTGAAATTGATATTCTGCTATCTCTTCTAGGGAATTCAAGGTTTGCCTGGACATCCTGGATCTAATGGTATTCCAGTAAGTTTTCATTTGAATTATACTATATCATATTGCATTATATTATACTGTGCTATTTTGTATTGTATTATTTTTATGATATTATTTCTATTGTGTTATATCATTTTATATTATACTAGATTATTTTATTTTGCATTATTTTACATTATAGTATATTATATTATGTTATATTTATTTTCTTATGTCTTGTTTTATACTATTACATATACTATTATACTATTCATCTTGCTATTACATGTTCTGTAACTATCTTATATATATAAGTATATATATATATATATATATATATGTAAATATAATATATATATTTATAAATATTTATAAATATATATATAATGTCATCTCTTATCTTGTACTTTCTTATATTTTATATTGCTTGCTGCACCCAAGTGTTTGTTAAGAATATATTGCATGTTCTTCCAGTAGAAATGAGCTGTTTTGAATTCTATTTCTGCTAGAAACCTGATTGAAAGAGTATCTTGAGGTGATTTGTTTTGCATTAATACCTTTCGTTTCGACAGGGGATCCCTGGTGTTGAAGGTCGGCCTGGACGCCCAGGACAGTGTGGTTTAAAAGGACAGAAGGTACGTAGTAATTTTCTTGGAATGAAGAAGGCTTTAGTAGTCAGTTATAGAATATATGGGATTTCTTTTTCTTGTTGTAGCGTAGCATTTGTGAGCAACCTAGCTGCATTCTAATGTTATCAAAATGATCTCAAGAGTCATATATGTTTGAATATCACTTCTATCTAGCAACACAGCTCTAAACAGTTACAAGGAGTTGGAAGTATGTTCTGCTACGCATAGGTTTTATCAAGACTTATGCATGTTGTGATGAAAATTCTTTATGATTGCTTTCTAGGGAGAGTTAGGCCCTGATGGAGTTGATGGTCTACCAGGAAGTGCAGGCTCCTTTGGAGAAAGGGGTCTCAAAGGGCTCAAGGTATGTAACAGTTATTGTTTCTACTTATTACTTTAAGTATTCTACCATCAAATCAAACAGTTACTTAATCAGCTGTTGGGTCAATCGATATACTATCCATTAGCCAGTTATCACTCAATCATCAATCCAATCAGTCGGTTGTTCAACCTATATGTCAATCAATCAATAAAAAGAGCAGTCGTTGTAAATTTATCTTGCACTATTAATTGTACTAGTAATAGAATCATGTATGAGCAGCATGATGGCATCGTCCAAACCACCAATCTCTTCATCATCTGTACGCACATTTTTATCAACCAAATGTATTCCATCCGTGATACACGATTTTTTTATAAGAAACAAGTCAACATCTTTAGAAAATCGCTAGAAAATCACGAGGCTCCATTTCCAAAATTAATTGTTTTTATTGGCCACATATCGATATTTCGTCATTATTGCATTCAAGATGTTAAAAAGGGAATTCAAATTCAAATATACAACATTACTAACGAATGTCTAGCCCATTTTAGCCAGTTTATCTCGGAAAAAGTTAAAAAAATTTAAGAAAATCTCAGGCGCAATTTCGTCAAAAGTTGGGAAAATTGAGGCTCAGGCAAAATTATGGTTTTCTTATAAAGAAACGTGTAATCATTCGTTAATTCCTTGCCATGAGCTCACCCAACTATCCACTCACACATCCACTTATCCATTCATCCTATTCAACCATCTACCTATCCTCCTATCCAACGCTCATTTAGCCAACTTTCCATGTATTAGAGCTACATATGAAGTACTCAGCTGTCCAGTATTATTTCAATAAAATGTACTTCCTCGTATGGCTTTTTGCCCATCCTCTAGGTTCCTCCTTTGGCCTTCCAAATGGCCAGCCAAGTGAGTTTGCTAGTCAAGTGCCAGTGTATGCCGCCCTTATGCTTTGAAGTTTGATGCGATGTTCTAATTGGATCTCTTTATTCTCTGCTCTTTTGTAGGGTGAACCTGCAGTTGGCTTACAGAACAATATACCACTTAAAAAGGGTGTTAAGGTAGGTCATTAGCTAAATTAGGTGTCATTATAACAATTCTAAAATTCTGTCCCTTTTGTTGTTATTCAATCTTTACTCGGTCTTTCTTTTGATAATCCGCACAATAATTATTGAAACTAATATCACCTTTTCACAGAAGATCTTACTAATTATGCAAAGAATAACAAGTTTAACTTGTTCATCAACTGCTTTTGTCAATCAAGGATCTTTCTTGGTTTTTGTATTTGTATTTTTGATGATATTATGTGAAACTTTCATGCTCTCGCTTCTTTGAACTTTTGGTTTAATACTACTTTTAGCATGTTTCCACTGTCGAAACTTGAATTTAGGCGATTTTTGTATAGCAATGGGCCGTTTGTTTTTACGCGATTTTTGTATCACATGCAGCTTTTTGTTTGTATGTTTCTTTACTGTGTTCATAATTCCTCTCATGTTTTTCTTTTTTCTCCAAAAGTTTTTAGAGAAATATTTTAGAGCGCGGTCATTTTCTGATTATATTTGCCACATTCTAATAGTTTCTGCAATCTATTAATTTTTAGGGTGATGTTGGAGAAAAAGGAAGGCAAGGCCCTCAGGTTTGAACTTAATAAATTAGACTGGATTTACTCCAGCTATTTCATTTTATACTAGCTTTGCAAGTATCAATGTTATGTATAATGACTTCTCTATTGCTGTATTGCGCGTTTTACACCCACGTGAGTTACGAAAACACCTTTTCCGTAGGGCAAGATTTGTTTGTAGGATCCCCATTATTTTAGATTCATACCCAAAAAACTCGTTACGATTTTCCCTCCCTTTGAATGTCATTTGATACATTTATTAAGTAATACACTCTCTCAAAGTGCTGCAATAGATTGGCTAGTGATGCCCAGCAAGGAGTTAGATATAAGCGCTAGTCCTTCTAAAGATTTTTCATTTAGATTTGCAGACATTCCTTTCCTCTTCCCTTCCTCTACTTCTCTTCTCCCACTCTCATCTGTCTGTCCTTCTTTCTTCCGGTTTCTTTTTTTGTGTTCTTTTCTTCACGAATCCCTTTGCCTGTCTAGCTCTCGATATATGCCTTCTCCCCTAGCCTTGATCCTATATTCAACGAGTATTCATTGATTTTGTTACTTCTGCAGGGAGACAATGGAAAAGATGGAAGTCTTGGAACAGATGTAAGTTTATGTATACCGTAGATGGGCCGATCATCTGTTCAGTATCGAATAGCCGCCCCTCCCTGAATAGGCGCCCCGGGGAAATAGCAACATGCAATAGCAAGCTCATATTAACTATAGATAATTTTATACAGGTGCCTAATCGATTCTATCGTAAGAGAGACAAAATTTTACTGTACCCAACAACAATGGTTTCTTATAAAAGCTATGCAAAAAACCAACTTTAAACAATTTCATATTATATATTAACCATGACTTGTTCTACTCACTGAAAGAATGATTCGAGGAATAATTTTTTAATGAAATAAGAATTTCCATCCCCTTGTTTTAGGATTTTTTTCGCGAAAACAGTTGCAAAACAGTTCTTTGTGGTTCAGAAGGCAGTTCTTACCTCTTAGTTGGCAGCCGCAAGTGCGATAGAAATAACTAGTCCTTTTCACGTTTTCTGGACCCTACATCAACATGCCTGCTGCATATTTGAGCAAATAATCAAATAGTGATTAGACCACTCCATTGGTAAATGACCAATGAGAGCTCCGACCACATCTGCATGTTTGTCGTTAGTTAGGAATTGTTTTATAACATATAAAGGACTCCTTTGGTTTTATGTATCGAGAGAAAATTTGTAAGCACATCTGCCCCTGCTTGAAAATCACTTCGGATCTAATGTAAATAGATGCCCTTAGCGGTTGTTCGGTCATTTACGGTTAATTGTTGTGTGCAGTACGTTATGTAAAAGTACCAAGCAATCTCCTCTTTTGCGTAATTTAGCGTAATATGTCTTTTTGCCTGAGTTTTGTTTTCTGACATACAAGGAAATGTAAGGTGTTTAAAAACATTTGGTAGTTGAATTGTACGTGAGTTGCAAATGCCAGTTTTGACCAGGGGTCACAAAAGGCGTAGTATGACGTCATACGGGTCGGGTAGGTTGACAGGGTCAAAAAGGGTGTCATGGTTAAGTAATAGAGACTTAAGTAATAGTTTATATAGCTCACCGGATGTTTCCTATCTGGCATGCCAGACGATGGTGAAAACTGGGGGAACTAGCTATAAAGTATTTGCATTTGTGCTTTGCGACATCGAACCAAATAACCTTGGTGTGTCATTCAAATAAACTATTTGGCTTGTTTTCCAACTACCATAGTTCCCCAGCTGTTTGTTTTCCCAAGTACCACAGCCCCCAGGTTTTTTGAACAATTTTGTTATTCCAAGGTGTGCTATGTTTTTGTGAGATATGGTTGATAAATTTATGTCAAGAAACCACCGCTAGGGTTTCTTAGTTGTAAGACATGAGGCTATTTTTCTCGATTTCCATGCTTAAGTTGAATGCATTTTAATGATTTCGTTTCATTTGTCTACGTAGGGTGATGCTGGAGAAGGCGGTGATGTGGTAAGCCTTTCACTGTTGATATAAGCCAGTAAAATGCTTAAATCATGAAATAATTAAAACTGAAGTGATTTTATGAATTTGATTTTTCCGATTTTGAGCCTAGGATTATTCTTAAGTTATTCTTAGATGCCAAAGATGTTAAGAAAATTCTTAAATCTCGGCACTTCTGCGCCTCAATATTTTTGATAAACTTTATTCTTGAAAGAAAGGAATGTATGTGAAATGCAGTTCTTACGAAGTTATCTGGTAAAATGTTACGATGGATTTAGGTTACTGATGCTTTATTTTCCAGGGTGAAGAAGGAGTTAAGGGAGAACGCGGTGAACCGGTGTGTTTTAATAATCATAAATTATTTGTTTTTTATTACTATAATTAATTGCATTTTTACATCATTAAATTTCTACTAAATATATTTCAAAGATGGCGTAACTCAAACACCAGAAGTTAACCATTTCATAAACCCCTTTTTCATTGCCAAAGGAACTATACACTCAACTCTTCTGTTCCTGTGAATTTGTAGGAAGTGATTTTTCAGGCAATTCTTACACTGGTATCAAGAATTCGTTGCCACAGTTGAGATTTTTGTATCTTTATTTCTATACGTTATTTCATGATTTCATGGCAATTTTAAACGGGGAAGAGGTAACTTCTGAAACATTTGGACCTCTTTTCGACTCTGTTAGGAGCTACACTGTAATACCCCCACCCTGCCCGAAGTCTGTTTGCTGTGAAATTGGTAGCTTTTGTAAATTGCTTTCCTTTTGGACTAATATTACCTAATCTGTGCACACCGCTGTCTGATATTTACTGGCTTCAACGGATCAACATGTTTTGCAGGGAAAAGTGCTAAAAAAGATCAAAGGAGAACCTGGAGAGAAGGTATGCTAGAATATTGTGCTTGCTTGTTCAATGAACTAAGATGCTAATTTTAATTTTACCTTGCAGCTTGGGTGTTAGTAATCACGAAATTTTTCATAATTATTGTAAGTGGTAAACAGCTTGTACCTCATTTATGCTGACCCATACACAAGCAGAATGGTGTATACGTTATGAAGTATTTTTCGTACAAGAGATTTTCAGCTTGTGCGGTAGAGTTTTATGTGCTCTGCACTTCCAGTGTTTTGATTAATACTTCCTTGTTGCTACTTTACAATTAATACTTTTTTACATGGAGGTAGGCCCACCCTCAGGGTCAAATATGAAGCATTCAAAAAGTTGGGGTCACATGCCCCCTGTGGCCTAGGGTTCCTACGTCCATAGTCACCCTCCTAGGAGAATCAGCGTGGTTTTTTTAAAGTGCAGTTCTACACAAAATATGCAGTTCTAAAAGAGGTTGTGTAGCTTAAACGAGAAATGCAGTTCAAAGATGTGTTATCTAACCACCAAAGCATGGAAGGACGTAGAAAATAATAAAACTTACATTTGAATTGATTGGAGAAACACAGCAAGGAATAGACTTATAAGAGACAGTGACATTTATCTACCACCTTTTGCCAAGAGTACGAAGTTGAGTCCCATCTGAAACCAAGATTTTGTTCTTCAACACAGCATCGCTGGATTTTTTGTACAGTTCTAAGTTTTCTTTAAAAATCCCAGAGGGTTACCATACCTGTAGCGTCCCCCTCTTCTATTGTTTTTCATCCCTTCGTTTATATGCCATGTAGGCTTGCCCTCGGGGTAGGGTCACCCTATCATCTAGGTAGGGTCAGGGTTGATACTACTCCTTAAACTCCCTGGATTTGATTTGTGTTTTTAAGGATGCTTAAAACTCCTTGAATTCGAGAATTTTAGAGAAAGCTCCTTAACGCTCCTTACTTCTAATCAATTCTTGGATGAATGGGTTTTTAGCGACAGATATGTTTCGGAATTGATTTGCTTTTTATCAAGGAAACACTCAAAAAATACTCCTTGAAAATTAATTCTCTTAGGTGCCTAATTGTTGGGGGCTAGGAATAGGTGGAAACATTAGAAGAAATTAATAAGCCGGGGGGGGGGCAGAAAAAATGCTTTGAAATCAAATATTGTACTGCTATGAAGCACTCTATGTTCATCAATTGGGCGTCTATGGCCGTGAGAACGTAAGCAGCACAAAAACATTGCTAGCAGGGAAGAATATTTGCTCAAAGCATCTATTTGGAACACGGTTTGAAAAGAGCGGAGGTTGGAAAAATTTTCAAAACTTAATTAGAGGGGGGGACGGCAACTAGGTACTTAAGGGTACTCGCCAGAGCACGAACAGAGGGTGACCCTCCTATGTGGGAGAGGGGCCAGCTTTGTGGTTACTCAAACCATGTAGATGCTCCAGGCTGGGTGATCGTAGGGGGAGGGTCACCTATTTCGATCAAAATCTCGATTTGATGCTAATGACGTTCAGGGTTAGAACGGAAAGTTATGGAAATTGATAATAAAATTTTTTACAGGACCTGGAAAGTTTTGAAAAAGAGAAGTTTTTAAAAGGGCTATGGAAAAGTTTTGGAATTTTGTTTGGGAATATTCTGAACTATGCTAAAATTGATACAACCTAGTACCGTATTATTAAATATCGTATGTTGTATGTCTTTTCATTTTACTATTTATAATATACAACATAATCCACCAAAAAATCGTAAAATATAAGGTTTTTCAATTTTTATTGGGCTTCGCAAGAGAAATGAAAGTGTGTTTCATGATCTTGGAAATTTGGTAGTTTGGCTTTGGAAAAGTTTTGGAAATATTGCTAAAGGAGAGTTTACGAACCCTGGGCATAGAGAATGTACGAACCCTGGACATTGTGCAACATTCTTGATTTGATAACAGGCTAAAGCACTGAAGAGCAGCAATCAAGAGTTCTTGTTCGCTATTTCCTTGCCTGTGAAGCATTTGTGCTCAGTCAACAGGGAGGCTGAAGCAAACTTCGCGAAGAGCATGAAAGCTAGCCCTACCCCCAGGGTGACCATGGCTTGTCGAGTTTGCATGTAAAGTAGGACAATGTTTTTGCCCCTCTTGTATGGTGATCCTCTCAGGGGGTGACTTACCTCCATGTAGAAAGACTCTTAAAGGGAAAGATTTGTATGATTATGTTGTGAAAGTAACTGCAGTCTAGCTTGTTTGAAAATTTCAGGGCGAGCGAGGACTTACAGGAGATGCAGGAAGGTACAATGTGCCTGGTGGGAATTTCAGCTTTGCTGTAGGTTTTATTTTTCTTAATTCGTTATTCTCCTTCTTCTCTATTTTAAACTCTGTCCTTTTATATTTTACCATTTACCATGTAGTTACAATTAGATTTATGTGATAAGAACTGTTAAAGAGCAGTTCTGTCAGGAATTGTCGAGTTTTTCTTTATCCAGCAGGACCATATGTTCTGCATTTTATATGTAATAATTGGTTGTAGCGTCATTGTCTATGATGGGCGAGGTGGCATATTGGTTAGAGTGCATGCCTCCCGTGCGGAAGGTCTACGAATCGAGTCAGACTCGGGACTTCCTTTACTTTGTCTATGAATTTTTTCAGTTCATGTTTTATCTCTACTTTCTGAGCTTTCTATTCTCATATTTCGCTTGTTGAAAATTTTTGTGTATTGTCATGTTTTTATGTTGATATTAAGTTTGCAATTTTTACTTTAGGGGCCAGCTGGTGCACAAGGAGAAAAGGTGAACACTTTGAGAGTCATTTCATTTCATAGCAAATCACTTTTCAATCACTTTTCAGCAATATTCACTCATAAACTTTCTTCAGCGTAGATGTAGTGAGAATTATAATTTTCAGTTTTCAGTCTGCCTTGAGTTTCCCTATTTCGACATTTTACAGGGTGAACGTGGCATCAAAGGAGAACAAGGTGATAGATTGTCGGGACCAGAAGGGAAGGTAGTGTCTTCAAGTTTGCAATGGCAATAATTACTTATTACTAGTTGCTAATGGACATTGTTGTGAGTGTGATATATTGTTTTTGCCCATCGTCGCTGGAACAATAGTGGAAAAGGGGACCTATAGGATCAAAAAGGCACCGAATATAGTATAGGCACGTCTTTAGGACACCACCCAGTACCTCTTTGGAACCCAATGCACCTCTTTGGGACATTTTCGCTCCATCCTTTAGAAGGGGCTTTATTTCATACAAATTGCTTTCTCATCCATTTGTACATAGCTTATTTTTATAGCTTGTTTGATCTCTTTTTTATCATATCGACGTCTGAACGGATTCTATTGCGTTTCACAAAGGCACTTTTGCTCCCCCTGCTCCCCCAAATAGAAGGTAGGAGGAGTGCTTGCTGTTCTCTGCCCCCCTCTCCGTTGTCACTGTTATTGCCTATGATAGTTTTACACTTTGCGTTTGTCTGTGTTTGTGTGTATCGGTGTGTCTGTGTAGTTTTAGGTTGTGCTTCGATTAAACGATGGTAGTGTTAATATCAACTAAGCCTAAAGAATTGTGCACCAGCGCGACCTAAGAATGTGATTGAAGAGACGTTTTATGTGATTAGAATGATGTAGTTTTCTGATCTCCTTGAAGGGAGTCCAAGGCGCTCCTGGACCTCGTGGTGTCAAAGGATTCATAGGTGATATAGGGCCACAGGTGAGTGTCTATGTTAATTATGATATGTTATTGGAAAACGAGCTAATTTTGCCATCTACAGATCCCCTGCTTCAATCAATCATCGAAGCAAAATGATGTTTTTTCTTGAACTGCGGTTTTGTTGGTTTACACCAGGGGTGTCAAACTCGGTTTGGCCTAGAGGCCACATAAAGCATATTATGACGTCACGCGGGGCGGGTAAGTTGACAGGGTCCTAGAGGGCTGGGTAATAGGGACGTAAAAATATACACTACTCATCGTATGTGTCCTATTTGGCATGCTAGACATTGGCAAAATACTTGGGAATCAACCTTATAAATGCCAGCTAGTACAGATGAGAAAGTATCCCTTGGTTTCAGTTTTTCAAAATTCTTTCGGGGGCCATATTGAGGGCTTTGGCAGGCCGTATGCTTGACATCCCTGGCTTACACTCCATTTCTTTAAACAAGGGCCTAATTTTTGCTCAGCCTCAATGATCTTAAATTTTTTTGGCTTTGCAACTAAGGTCACTCTTTAATTTTCTTAAATATTGAAGATGCAACTTGGCCAAAAATTCAATGAAATGCTTCAAGTTTTTGTTGATATCTTACTTTATCGTAAAGAAAGAAAATGTGGAAAAGAATATTGCATCTATAGTGCAATAGTTATTCTACAAGCAGTAGCTGTTATAACTCAAGTACTCAAAACCGTCAAAAAATTAAACCCACCATTTATATTGTTATATTATTTGAATAGCAATGCAGAGAGGAAACACGAAAAGTATTATCAACTTACTCGAGATCTTTCGTCGGATTGTCATAGCGTCAAATTTATTAACCTATCCCTAAGTGCTCTAGGAATTTTCGGCAAATCGTGCGAGCGTTTTATAGACATGTGCAAGGAACTGGAGTTTGATAAGCAACACACAGATTTCATAGTGCGAAAGCTATCTACAATCATTATCCGATCAACCTATTATATATTCTGTATGGGTAACATGCTCTGGACTAACCCTGATCTTTTTTTTTCTTTTTTTTTCATACTAATTCTATCAAGTGCAAGTTACCTAATTGTAGCGAGATGTGTATTTGTATTCTTAAATATTATATCATTATCAGAAGTTTTAAAAAAATTATGCAGAGAATTTTTAATTACGGACTTCATGCTAGTCTTTGCGAAATCTAAACGACATAGTTCATATACGGCCAAATCAAGCAACTATTGAGTCTAATAGTCTGATGTCTATTAGGCCACAGATTTGGAATAATCTACCAAGTGAGCTGAAATCAGCAGAAAATTTAAAAGTTTTTAAGAGACTAACAAAATTGTGATGGACCTTCTTGCAAATGCAGTACCTGGAAGTGCCTGCCTATGCTAAACAATAATAAAGTAAAAACATAGCGCCTGTTTCGTGTTTGAAATTTAATTGATAGAAATCTTAACATTTTTCGTTTTTGATTAGTTTACCTTGTATATATGCATATGTATATTGTTAGCTACTATATATTTACAATCGAATTAAAATAAATTTTACACACACATTCAAAAATTCTAAGTCTTCATTAACCTTAAGCCTTGCATTATTCTTAATTTGTTCTTAAATTTCAGTAATTCTGAGCCTCAATGTTCTAATCACTTTATTCTTATGAAAAGATTGGATTAGTAAAGTAAAATTACAGTTTGGTTATCATTCATTATATGTCATTTGTTCACTCCTCCTTCGCACCAACTATGTTGCTTGACTTATTGTTATTTGTCTTCAGGGACGAAGAGGTTCCCAGGGAACAAAAGGTGCAAGAGGATCAACGGTACGTTTCCAGTGTCGCTGTTGTACTGCATTGAAATTGCCTCAGGCTCTGCAGCAGGGGTGATTCCTAGGGGGCTCAGGGGAGCGGAGCCCCCTTGTTAAAATTTCTGCTCATTTTGGGGGGCTCAGCCCCCCTAATACTCTTGCATTGGCTTGGCTTTTCAGAGTTTATTGGCCTTGCTTCTAAAGTGCTATGATCAATTGTGCACTGCTATATGGTTATTGAGGCATTTCTTATTGTTGATTATACTATGTCAGTGTTAAACCAAATTATGTTTCCATCTTTGAACATATGGGCGTGGTTGTAGCTGGGCCACACCCAAAATCTGGGCGTGGTTGTTCCTAGAGCCCCCCTTGTTAAAATTTTTAGAAGTCACCACTGGTTTTGGTGGTAAAAAGTGTACTTTCTTTGGGAAACACTGATAACTATAGTTTCGAATAATTGAAAAATATTTTGCAAGCATGTTGAAAAGGCTTCAATTCAAAGTTCCAGAAGGAGCAATTTGTTAATCTTGCGCAGGTAAAAAGTTATCGACAGTTCAAGCTATCGATCTTTTCTTTTAATGTCGATAACTTTTGATCTGCGCAAGATTTAAAAATTGCTCCTTCTGGAAATGTGAATTGAAGCCTTTTGCACATGCTTGCAAAATATTTTTCAATTATTCGAAACTATGTGTTATCAGTTTTTTCGCAAAGAAAGTGCACTTTTTACCACCAAAACACGCTTCTCGATGCTTTTCGAACGAATTCTCACAATATTATTGGCAGGAATCCTGCGATGGTGATTCCTATGTTAGCCAATCAAGATTTGACGCCTCTGCTACTACTATTTACTGCAATCTAGATGTTTGACAAGTCCTTGCCTATTCTTATTTCAGGGAGTCGCTGGCGAGCAAGGGCCCATTGGACCGCCAGGAAAAAGTGGACTTACAGTAAATATATTACCTTTTGAATGATTTGTACTAAAAGCAGACTCGCTATGTTATAGAGTATAGTATAATGTAATGATAGTTATCATGATGCAATTGTAGTATGATGTAGTATATGCTATAATATAATTTAACGTAATATAATATAATTTGACGTAATATAATATATATAGTATACTATAATGTGATATAAAATCATATAGTTTAATGTAGTATAATATAATATAGTATAATTTAATGTACTATAATACAATTTAATGTAGTATATAATGTGAGTAATACATGTAGTTTAATGTATAATATAATGTAATATGATGTGATATAACATAATAATAGTATAATATTGTGTAGAATACAACAGTAGAATAAAATATTATGTAGTTCAAAATAGTAAATGTAAAATTCTATGGTATGATATTATTTAGTTTAATATAATGTACGATAGATATAGCGGGGCAAACTTTCTAGTACAATACTTTGAGCATTAGTATTAAGCATATATTCACTCCTTTTTCATGAGAGACCAATGAAATTGAGGGTAAGGCTGGCTGTTCTTGATTTTTCCCAGATTTTGAGGCAGAATTGTTCTTAAGTTGTTCTTCAATTATTGGAACGTGGACAATTTACAAATTATACTATGCAAGACAACATTGGTTGTTTTGATTGATTGATTGATTGATTGATTGATTGAGTGATTGATTGATTGATTGATTGATTGATTGATTTACTGAGAGCCCATTAGCCAAATGTTATACGCGAGGTGACTTCTCATGTACATGTGTTTTGTTGAAAACGTGTATAAATTATAAATAGATAATGCTAGTCCTCAGACTAGTGAGCAAAGGACATTTCATGCTTATATGTTAGTGGAAATCTTATGCATCGTTATTCAAAAACATATTTTGCGACATTTTTTCAGCTTCAGGCTTGTTTTCTATTTGTTTGTAATTTTCCATCAACTTTCAGGCTCGTATTCTAATAAAATTGTTCTTTACAAAAAAGAGATTTTAATGTAAAGTATTATTGTTGATTGATCTGTATTGTGGTGCAGCATGTTTTGAAGTCATGGTAGATTGATCTGTTCCATTGTGATTTATAGGGCAACCAAACGGAACTTTTATAATGGTCCTTCATGGCATTTCAAATGAAAAAAACTAACAAAAAAGTGACTTGAGATCAATAGAACGTTGTGTGGAGACTCGTGTAGAGTATTTTTAAAGTATGATATTGTTTGATGGAATGTTGCATGTATGTGCAATGAATATCTCCATATCCTTGGATTTTAACAATCTCACTGACATAATTTTATTGTCATTGCCAGCTGCTCATTGATTCTAAAGCCGTAGAATAAAATAGTAACCAAAACTGGAAAAAACACCGTGAACTAATGGAGTTAGCTGACAGTGGAATGTAACTCAAAAGTGGCCTGATTTTAGAAAGTTGCCAGAAGGGTCAGGCCACTTTTTGATCGCCATAGTGATCAGTTGATTTGAGAAAATTTACCAAAATGGGAGTATAGATTACGAAATTCTCCCAATCCTGCTTACTTGTAAGCAGGTTATCAGTAAAATAAATAAAAATTTGTGTTCTTTGTAGGGACGAACTGGTGACCGTGGACCGCTTGGACCAGTAGGAGAACCGGGGGAGGATGCATCTGTAAGTAGAGTGTTTTCATGTACATCTGAAAATAATAGGAATTGAATGATTTTCACTTTTTTTCACTTTGTTACTAGTATGTAAAAACAAGTTAATTTTATCGCAATATGTTATGGCCTTCTGTACCCCCTCCTCATAAATCAGGTGTTCTCTTTCGTATGCAATGTTGGGAAGGGCTCTTAGGTATAGCTATTTCCCTTTACTATTGTGTGAAAGAGAACTTGAATGGCGTCGTTCTGTGATTTATGGAAATGACATTAATATTAAGTTATATTACATCTTTAGAAGTTTGTTGCCGCTCTTCCTTCTAAATTCGCAATCTTTACGATCTAGGTACCACCTAAAGGCCAAAGAGGCCCTAGAGGGAAACAAGGTGAGAGGGGAAATGATGGATCAAGAGGACCATTAGGAGAAAAGGGGCCACCCGGTGAAAGAGGCAAGGACGGTATGATAACGCCTGGCAAAACAGGAGATACTGGAAACCCAGGACCCCCCGGGCCAAGAGGAGAACCTGGGAATCAAGGTAAAGACTTGAACTATCAACTGCAGTCCGTGTCCCAAAGAAAATTGTGCACGAGGGTCATATCTCGCGTACGATAGGTCTTTATTGTCTGGAGCTGCACGCGCGATGCTAGCCCCCTGTTTCCAAGATAGTAGGCATGACAAAAAATAGTATCTTCGCAAATTCTGTGCTAATCATCATAATATAAAGTTTGAGGGTTTTGGGTACAATAGCTTCGTGTAGGGCAAACGATACACGATATACATTAAGTTCGCATCTGACAAGTGCCATTGCACGTTTGACAGCCATTTTGCACGGGCGATCTATCGTTCTTACTGTGGCTTTTGCACGTGTTTTACATAGCTAAGCACGACCCCCTGGAAGAGCAGCTCCACGATAAATAGGTCTTTGTTGTTGTTGTTCTAGTTAATGACTACTTTTCGTTATATATAACTTAGTTCGTAGTTTTATTTCTTTGATGCTAATTATGCTGGAGTGTTTTGTAAATTTTATGATAATACGTGAATGCTTGGATACGCGAAATCGCGATCGATTGCACCTGTCTGCGGGCATGGTTTGCAACTATTGAATTAAGCGTTTCATTTTATGACTTTTAAAGCAAATTTACAAATGGAGAATGATCTTAGCACATTTTCTAATTGTTCTTGTCTTGCAGGTGTCGGTGGAATGATTGGGCCAATGGGAAACAGAGGCGTGGAAGGGAAAGCAGGGCCTGTTGGCGAACCAGGAGTGACACCTCCGGTTGTCAATGGAAATGATGGTATGAATGGTGCAAAGGGAGAAAAGGGGGTTCGAGGGCCACTGGGAGACCCTGGAATACCAGGGAAAAGAGGTAATTGAAAGAAACAATGTATTTGTAGTTGAGGCTTATATTGAGGTTAATATGGTATATCCTTACGTACATGCTTTTTTTACAAGAAACCAGTTTATCAGCAACGTAGCACTTGACAACCTATTATTTAAGAAACTTTTAGAAATGCAAGGAAAGGGCTGAGAAACTTCAGGCAAATTGGACATTTAAAGCTGTTACATAGTTCAACGTAAAGCTGAATCAAAACAATGTGAATGTGATTTTGCTTAGAATTTAACTTACACTGACATATCTTATAAGACAAATGAGTGGCGGATCCAGGATGTTGCACACGCCATACGTAAGGCAGTCAGAAATTCTCGACCAGTATTTTTTATACCACACTTCACGAAGAAGTAAATGTAGAAGTTTACACATGTTTTGTTTAAAGGTAGTAACGTAATCGGTTCCGAAATTTTCAATTTATCTCCCTTTGTAGAGGTACAGCGCAATGACGTAATGTTTTTATTATTGTCTGCTTGCCATCTCCATAGATGGAATGTTCAGAAACAACGTATTTGATTGTGCGACATTCGTTATCCATTGTACAGCAAAGACACTTTATTGTTGAACCAGTAATGTTTTGTTTCATGTTCTATTGTGTGGCATAACTTACAGTGGTAAGGCAGCAAAAATACATTGTGCGGTAGAACGAGACGATTGTGCGGCAATCAAACGTTTGAACAATGAATGCGGCGACTTTGTGGGTTTACAGTGCACGGTAATCGAGATTGAGGCCCAGAAAAAAAGCGTAAGACTGAAACTTATTCTCGTTCTTTCAGGAACTGACTTTGAACGGCTCTTTAGATCAATTGAAAATTGAATGACAGAAAAGAAGCCTTTTCTCTTGTATTTAGTACTTTTGGAAGAGCTGCTGCTTCGCTTGGGCTTAAGGAACGACTACATACTGAGCATAAATGTTTAGAGTAGCTGTACAACATGAATTTTCCACAATACCATAAACCCTTGTATAAGCCCCCGGGGGCTTATTTGCAAAATGTATTTTGGGTGGGGGCTCGTTCGGGAAAGAAGGCTTATTCGAGGGGGGCTTATTTCAAAGTTTGGCATTTTCCTCGAAAGTTGATAAATAAGCGACATAATTTTCTCAATCAGCTAAATTTAAAAATCACAAAAGGCCATTCCATTTCTTCATTATCATCATAAAAGTCACATCTGCTCCTATTTCTTTGTCTACAGTGAAAGGAAGTAAAACTATATAACAATTGTTCTGCGAGAGCTTTCTTGAAATAAGATATTATTTTGTAATAATGCTTCCTTTGAATAAAGCTCCATGGTGTTTTGTTCGATGGGGACTTCCCTAGCCAGTTCCCTAGAAGGAAAGAACTTTCCGATATTGAGATTGTAAAATATATTGTAATTGCTTACATTTGAAGCAGGGCAACACTGTTATGTATCCAAGCGAAGTAATTTTCACTGATTTATGCTTCATTATTTGGCAATATTTTAAGTACCAACTCTGCAGCCTGTTTACCTATCTTCAAAGAAGCTTATAGATCTCCACTACTTGACCTTCTCCTCTTTCTGCTTTTTGACCACGCCCTTTTATGACCCCACCCTTGTGCGACAGTCACAATTTCTGATGGATCCGCCCCTGAGACATAGTTTTGCTATGTCAACGCAGTGTCGTTCATTAAATTAGGAAACTTCTAAGAAACTTTTAGAACTAGAATGTGACCAGAAATTAAGAAACTTTATTACTACGCCATGAGCTAGGTTTCTTATAAAAAAAAACGTGTACATAAGATCTTATATTCCATTTACCTTTTTTGTTATTTGTGTATATACTATGCTTTTAGTATAATTTTTACATTTATATGCGTTCTTAGTTTTTTCGATAATTTCTTGTACAAACGCTTTTTTACAGGACCGCCAACAGTTGTACCCACCCTTTGCCAAGGAGGCGTGTGCCCTAAAGGAGAGAAGGGTGTTAGAGGGCCATTAGGACCAACTGGACCGCCTGGTGACAAGGGGCCTGATGGTTCGGCTGGCCTCAAAGGTAATATTTAGGTCTTGTCAGCAATTAAATGTAGAATAGAGATAAATTTTGAAGATTATTTTAAGATTAATGAACACAATTTAGGGAACTGAATATGCAATTTACAGTTCGCGAGAAACAGTTTTTCTTTATGGACACCAAGTCTTATAACTTGCTGATGATTTTGAGAACAAAGTGGTGGTTTGGTGGTGGTGGTGGTGGTGGTGGTGGTGGTGGTTT